>NW_023611195.1:0-127136 GCF_013339725.1 Rhipicephalus microplus | reverse complement strand
TACCTGGAACGATTCTTCTGTAGTCACGTGGTGCATGAAGGTCACTGAAATCATTGCAGTCTCCATTTGCGATTGATTGATATATGGTGGTTTAGGAACGTTAAACCACATAATTATGAGAGACGCCGTAGTAGAGGGCTCCGAGAATTTCGACCACCTGGGGCTCTTTAACGTGCACCCAAATCTGAGCACACGGGCCAACAACATTTCCGCGTCCATCGGGAATGCAGCTGCGCAGCCGGGATTCGATACCGGGACCTGCGGGGGTCTTAATTTGCGAAGAGCGCGAGCTTTTCAGACTCAGCAAAGTGACAAATGAGACGTTTTTTCGCGTGCATCCGTGCCTGTGAGTACATTTTGTGCGTGAGGAAGTGGGGCATGTGTCGATCTGTTTCAATTATGCGTGGGACCTTTCAATTTGTTTCTATCGCGTTCATTGGTTCGCCTTTCTGAGAAAGCTGTGTCATTTTCCTTCTTTTTTGCATTTTCATACATATACATACGTATACATATACGGTGAGTGATGGTGATGCCGATGCCGGCAGTCAAATCCAGCGAGAGTGTCCTTATAATCGCTATAGCAGTAAAAAAAATTGGCCCTATATCTGCATAATCTACTGCAAATGTTATCGAAAGACGTAGTCTTGCGTCTAGAAAGAGTGAACAAAACGTTCATCTGATGTTCTGCGCAAGAAAATGGGTGATTGGTATTCTGGAGGCGCTGCGTAGAGTGCCTCAAGCGGCAGCGGAGGCGAACGAGCGCAAGTCATGTCACACGTGGACATGAGCGCTATCTGGCAGTTATCTAGGAAAACGTAGTGCGCGCGCCCTGCGCGCTCGTCTAGGAGATGATAAGGTATAGAACGCAAGGCAACGAGAAGATGCCACTACCTTGTCTTCTTGGGAAAGAGTTCAAAACACTTTTTTGTGACTTTTCGTGCGAGCGTTGCATGGTCAGCGCTACGTGATAAACACTATGGTCCTTATAGTTACTTATGTACGCTTTTTTTTCTAGTAAAAGACACACATACAGAATATTGACGTGTTGTTATGGTGCTTCAAATATGCGCAATAATTGCTTTTTAATTGACAATCACACAGGTATGAACGCTGAATTTTGAGCGATATTGGTGGGCACTGCGGATGGGGTTGGCCGTTCGCAGAATTGTTTGGCCACTATGGTGCATTTATGATACCGTTAAGGGCTGAAACAGACAAACGTACAAACAGACAGACAGACAGACCAAAATTTTGGCGTCGAAGGTCTCCAAGAAAGACTATCGCCTGTAAAAAGATTTTATGGGCGTGCTCAACCAATCAGGCGAGCGCAATGAAAGGGGGTTCGAGTGCGAAATCACTTCTTCCGAAGACCTCCTGAACTAGCACCCCTAGTACCTGCACGAACCTTCTAACCCGTTGACGGGCCGCGTACCTGCTCGAGTGTTTATTCCCCTCTCTCTCATGTCTACCACCACATGAATGCACGCTCGCGTAATGGCGTGGACAACTTTTGGCATCGAAGGTGTGCATGGGCCTGTTGGGTCGGTCGCGCCAACTGTTTCCCTCGTTATCTGCGTCCGCGCTGCACCGCATGCTTGATTTATTTCAGAAGTTTAGGTTTCGCAATCCGTCCTTCGCGTTTTTATTGTTTTCTTGCGATCGGCTACAGTAAATATATATAAGGCACAATTAAAGCTCACTGCTGTGAAGTTTGCGGCAACACTTCAGCGTGTGACGATTGTCGCGATTGGTCCGAAAGAAAGAGAGTGCGCGTTTACTGCAAGACGTCTGCTGCTGTTAAACAAGAACTTTTCAATTATGCGAACGCTTAGGTCCTCCGGTATCGTCGTGTCCTGGGACGTCGTTTAAAAATGCGACATTCGAACGCTCTGGATATAACTGAGGGGGATGCGCTTAGGGAGAGCGCTGGACGCAGCCGCGACGACGATTCTCAATCGAACCATGTATCAGCGATTCCGACTAGACCATGCGTGACCGGGTATGAACGGTTAAAGTACGTACTGATTCAGTTAAATAAACAAGTACACGTCCTTCATACTTCAAATTATTTAGTTTACTCTAATGATTAAACTTCGCCCCTTGGAACTTTGCACATTATTTCGTATGCGTTCGTGCACCCCCTTCGCACCTCCATCCCGGATTTGCGCACCCCCTTCTCGGAGCACTGGAATCGCGAAAAAAAGTGTGCTATTTATGTGAGTAAATGCGGTAGCTTATGCTGCTTCTTCTCGATAAAAGTGTACTTATAGCTCTATTTTTCCGTCAACCCAGCTCAAGCCTTTATTAGTAGATTCAGTGATAAGTACGTTTTATATTGTTCGAATTGTATTTGAAGTACTCCTATATTCGAACTAAGGCACTTAACACTGCTAAGCAGGCATATACGTACTTCATCAACAGTCATTTCTTCAAGCGCTAATATGAAGGATAAAACAAATAATTTATAAATGGCCTCTGCTGTTGAATGATCTGATTTTAACTGGTGTGCCGGACTTTTTCTTTCACTTTTCAGCATCTTTACCAGAAAACATCAGACGTGGATGACAAGGATTTAACAAATTAAAGTTTAAATAAATTATGCAGTTTAGCAGAAGGTACTGTTTTCTTGTGTCGTACACATTTGGTGCATCTTAAGAAGGATTTCCACTAGACAGTGTCAGTGCACTACCAGAAAAAATTTTATGCACTAGCACATACATGCAACACCCCTGAATGAATAAAAGTGAACTACACTGTAAACAAAAGTAACCCAGCGGGAAGAATCGGGAAGGATGCACCCGCTCTACTCCGGTGGCCTCACTCAAACCGGATTTTACCGGAGCAAATACATTCGTTTACCACCGTTTTCCTCCGGTGATCGCCGGACGAAAGAAACCGGAGGAAAACAGGGCAAATCCCCTGATTAGGCTTCCGTGGTTCTTTCGGAAATGCTCCCGCGCATAGCTTTTGCCTCGGTGAAAGAAATTAAAAATGAAAACATTGAGGAAAATAATAATATACACAGACTCATTAAGTGTACTAAGAGCCCTTCATGCGAGAAATGCGTGTGTACCAATGATAGGTGACATCCTACACAACCTAATACAGTTATAGAACAGGGACCACAACATAAAGCTTTGTTGGGTACCGAGCCACGTCCAGAATCGGTGGAAACGAGAAGCAGATGAAAGTGCAGCAAAAGCACGAGGTAAAGAAATAAAGAACGTCTGGATTCCCTACAAAGATGTCGTAAAATCGTACACTACAACAACACAGAAATGCATATCGGCTAGATGGCACTCAGAGACAGAGAAACAAGCTCCACCTAGTGAAACCCACCGTTGAAGAATGGAAGTCCTGCTCACACAAGAACGGTTCATAGAATAGTTTATGTCGTTACGCATTGGCACAACACACCTCACCCAAAGATACTTACTAGCAAAGAGGACAAACCTCCGTGTCCAAAATGTGGAGGTGAGCTATCAAGTAATTATATTTTATGTCATGCACTAAACTAGAAGAATTACGGAAAACATTTTATTCGTATTTTACAACCAACATATACTCTTCATTCTTGCACGATTTTAAGTGAAGGCGCGCTTGTTGATAACTCAGACGTTTTTAGCTTCCTAAAAGAAGCAGGCTTCTTAAAAGAAGCAGAGCTCTGCTTCTCAGAGCCACTGTGGAGCAGAGCTCCCCAGTGGCTCTGGGTTATCGCTCACTGGAATTCATTGACTGTTCGAGGAAGTGACGTCGGCAGCCGCGCTATCGGGAGGCCGTTCCCCACAAACGAACATGGCGGAGGACACAGCCAGCGTAGTGAGAATTTTGTGAAGCTTTCGGCTGCGTAGGAGAAAAGGAAATTGTTCTGAGCACCTTCTTAATATCACAAGCGACAAGCAGCAATTAAGTACATCAACAATAAAAGGGAGTTGTTTGGTTTGGTTGGTTTGGCTTTGTGGTACATAGGCAGCTTAGGCCATCATACACCAAACGCATGGTATCACTCTTTCAAAATGTTGGGATGCCTCGCCGAGTCCTTGCCTAGACAAAGGGCCTTAGGATACCAACCAGGTCTAAAAAAAAACCTTGATCGTCTTTCTATTAAGCCTGCTTCTATTAAGAAACCTGCTTCTATTACTTGCTTTCTATTAGGAAACTAAAAACTTCTGAGTTATCAACAAGCGCGTCTTCACTTAAAAGCAGTGCAGGATGAAGAGGTATATGTTGATTGTCAAATACGATAAATGTTTTTTTCCGTAATTGTTCTAGTTTAGTGCATGACATTAAAGTATGATTTACTGATAGCTCACGTCCACATTTCAGACACGGAGGTTCGTCCTCTTTTGCTAGTAAGTTACTGTGGGTGAGGTGTGTGTGTCCGATGCGTAAACGACATAAAACTACTTCTATGAACCGTTCTTGCTGTGAGCAGGACTTCCATTCTTCTACGGTGGGTTTCACTAGGTGGAGCTGTTTTCTGTTTCTGAGTGCCATCTAGCCTGCCATGCATATCTGAGTTTGTGTGTACTGATTTTACATCCTTTGTAGGGAATGCTGACGTTCTTTACGTCGTGCTTTTGCTGCACTTTCATCTGCTTTCTCGTTTCCACAGATTCCGACGTGGCTCGGTACCCTGCAAAGCTTTATGTTGTGTCCTTCATCTGTAACTGTTATTATGTTTGTAGGATGGTCGCCTATCATTGGTACACATGCATTTCTCGGATGAAGGGCTCTTAGTACACCTATGAGTCTCTGTATATTATAACTTCTGGATGTTTTCATTTTTGATTTTTTTTCACCGCTATTGATACAGTGTAGCATTCTGCAGTAAATACGGATGCACTTTTGTGGAACCGAACTGTATGTTCTCAGTGATTGTGTATTACCGCACTTCCAACATATCCTGTCGATTTGGAACCGTCGGTGTAAAATGCTGTGTCTCGCAAATTTTGCCTGAATGCTAGAAATTCTTGTAGTAAAATGCTCATGCGGGGTTTTCTTTTTTTGGAATTGAGTCAGCGTGAAGTCGCACACAGAGGGGAGGCCAGTACCAAGGAGGGAGTGCATTGGTCTCTGAGCAATCATCTGCAAACGTGTCCGTTATTTTAAATCTTGGCACATCTCTTCAAATCTGAGGAGGAGTGGCCTGATTGCCTGTGGTTTGTTAATGAATAGTGTTCTGGATGGGCATTGAGTTACTACAGCTTGACAAAGGTGGTTTGGGCATTGATCGAATCTTTAGAACGTATGAGCATGTGAGCATGATTATTCTGTCTTCCAGTGGTGGTTCATTTGCTTCTACATAAAGACATTTTACAGGGTGACGTCCTAAATGCACCGGTTGCGAGGCACAGACCTTGATTGTGTCCGGATCCAGCTGTTTTCAGATAAGATTTTCTCGCGTGATTCATATACTATACTACCATAATCTAGGCAGGATCATACAACAAGCGGTAAATTGGTAGTAGGCCTGTCCTATCTGAACCCCAGCTTTGCGTGACAGAACCTTCAGTGTGTTCAGAGATTGGGATGCTTTTTTATTTAACGCTTTGATGTGTGGAAGGAATGTAACATTTATCAAATACTATACCCAAAACCTTATGTTCTTTTCTTTACTGGTAATTGATTTAGGTGTAAGGTAGGGTCTGTCTGTATGCCTTGTTTGAGAGAAAAGGGAATGGCCACAGTTTTGGTGCAGAAAAGCGGAAACCATTACTGTCTGCCCATGTTGTTAGTTTGTTAATCGCTAACTGCACTTGTCTTTCACTGTCGATGTGTTGCAGGATGTGCTAGCTATTTGGAGGTCGTCGACGTAGAGTGAGTACATGATTGGACTTGGGTATCACTTTGCTGATCGAGTTCACTTTTATGACAAATAAGTGTTGTGCTTAGAATGCACCCTTGTGGTACACCATTTTCTTTAGTGCAACTTTTCGATAGTGTGAACCTAGGCGTACCTGAATGAAACGGTTAGATAAGAAGTCTTCGAGGCAGTTCAACACCTTCCGCGGATTCGTAGCTCAGCCACGTCCTGCAGGATTCCGACCAACAGGGAGCGTCGTATGCCCTTTCTAACTCAAAAAAACAACGGCCAGAGAATTCGTTTGTGTGCGATGGCTTCATGACGGTGAGTTCGAGTCGTACTAGGTGATCGGTTGTGCAGGCATGATTTTTAAAACCGCACTGATAAATATCGAGGAGATTGCGTGATTCTAAGACGAATAACAGCCTAATATTAACAACACTTTCGAAGGACTTTGCGAAACGGCTGGTGAGAGCTATCGGTCTGTAGCTACTAGCACTGGTTGGTGGCTTTCCCGTTTTCAAAAAAGGGATGATGATGGCCTTCTTCCAGGCTTCAGGTAATTTTCCGGATATTCAAACATGGTTGAAGAATGATAGAAGTATTTCTACGGCGCGTTCGAAGAGATGGGCAAACATTTTGTAGTGTATCTCGGCTGGTCCCGCTGCAGTTTTCTTGCCTGCTGTCAATACTGTGCGTATTTCTGATAAGTGAATAAGCAGTTGTATGGTTCGTTTGTGCTTCCATTTGTTGGAAGTCTTTGTTTTTCGGCTGCGTGTTGTGTTTCAGAAATGATTGTGTATAATGTGACGAGCTGGAAACAGCACAGAGGAATTCACCTGGAATATTTGGCTGTTTTTCAATACTTGTCTGTACGCCAGGAGGCGTCAGCAATGGTACATTGAACGGAAAAAACTTGCCGTCTATCTTGCGGACCGGTTCCCACTTTTCCTTTGATGTGGTGGTGCTGTTTATGGAAGAGCTGTGCTTTTGCCACGATGCTTTTTCAGCAGTGCGACGGATGTATCTGGCCTTGGCTCTAGCTTTTTTAAAACTTACGAAGTTTTCCGGTCTTGTGTACCTGCGAAAGGTCTCCCAGGCTTTATTTTGCTTCTTTTTAGCGTCTCTGCCTTCGTATGTATACCATATTTTGCGATTTTCTTTTTCGAGTCCAGATGTCTGAGGGATAGATAGCCGGGCAGCTGTTACGATTCAGTTTGTAATACATTCGTTTGGTCCATCTACGTTGAGGCCTTCTGTTTCTAGTTTTTCCAGGCAAGCCTCTTCTTGGAATAGGGCCTAGTCGGCTAAATGTAGCTTCTAACGTCGTGGTTTTTGTTGAATGACTTGAGGTGTTGTTTGGCTGATAAATATGGGCAGATAGTCGCTTCCATATGGGTCGCTTAGTACTTCTCACTGAAAATTCATAAAAACAGAGGGTGAACAAAATGATAAGTCTATGCAGCTCATTTTTCTTGAGCTAGAAGAGCAGTAGGTTGCTTTTCCTGCTTTAAGTAGGCATATGTTATTGCTCAATAAAAAAATTTTCAATAATTTGGCCTCTAGTGTCAGTTTTTCACTACCCTCCAAAACGGAGTGTGCATTAAAATCTCCAACCACAAAAAATGGCTCTGGCAGCCCGTGTTCTAAATCAGAAATGGATATTTTAAGATGGTTCTTCAAGTATGCGCTGCACAATGTAATCAATTTAAATGCGTGTATGGCGGCCGCCATGGCTTCTATTCTGGTTGTAAGTTTGTGTTCTCGCGCTGGTATTCCGCTCTTGACTATAATCGCAACACCAGCTGAGAGCCTACTTAGCTGCTCTTGGGTGCTGTAGTTTTTCAAAATGTTTCTATGTTTAGAAGCTAGATTAGTTTCTTGGTAAACACAAGGCTACTGGTGAGAAAGTGGCTAGTATGTCCATTATCTCGCTTAAGTTATGTAGGAGTCCCCTACAGTTCCAGTGTATAAAAGCCATGTTGTATATTACGGGTAGTGTTAAACTTAAGTTTTGTTATCAGACCCAGTGTTTCTGGGCTTGTCTTTTTTCGATCTAAAGAGTACCGCCGTTATTCTAACGTCGACGGTGCAGGACTACCATGACTTGTGTCCATGGCATCGCCTGATACGAAGGACATCAGTTCTGATTGAACGGATTTTCTCGTTTAGCCTCGCCGCATGGAGAGAGGCTTTGAAGCTCGCTGACCCTAGGGTTCGCGCAGCTGAGTTTGAGGTAGTGGTGCAGCGGGAGCTGCGTGCACTTTGGGTGCTGGGTGCCCTGCCCTGACGTCACTCAGTGTGCCCTGGGCAGGCGCTGAAGGCCGCTGTGTTGCCGTGCCCTGTTGCAGCACAACGGAGTAGCTTCTGCTTTCCATCAACGAAGACGCTTCCGCGCTTCTTTGAAGCTGATGTTTTACTTAACTTTGAGAGTAACAATGCTTTTTCTTGTTTCCGTATTGGGCCAGCTCGCGAGTACGCAGGATGACTACCCTCGCAGTTCACACAGTGGTATGATTCGACTTCGTAATTTTCGGAAGTGTGTCGTGAGAGAAGGAAGTTGCGCGAACGGTATTCATGTGATGGTTCCTGGTAGCGAACGACATATTGGGATCTCGCAAGTGTTGAGAGACCTGGCGGTTGCTGGTGCAGCGAAAAATGGTAAGTGAGCTCTCCTTGAATTCCTGTGTTATTTTTGTCAAGTGTGGATAATGTTGAGTTGATAAACAAGCATGTGATCAATACTAGGCTAATTTCCCAAGACGTCAGTGATAAGTCAGCGTAATTCCGATAATGTGTTGTTTGGACTGCGTGTTTTTTTCCTAACATAACTTCGGTAAACCAAAACGAATAGGTGAGCGAAGTGGTACTGATTTCTTATGACGGAAATGTAGTGCAACAAAGTGAACACTACAAGCACTGGTGGTTGTTCACTTTCTTGTACTCGTCCTTTTTTGCAGCATTAACGCTATAATACCTTCGGTAAGTTTAATCAATTCGCTGTAATATTTTGAGCTCTAATTAGATGCACAACAAATAAATATCATGGTTTAGGCGGATTCTATCAAACGTAATTAATTGGTATTGGTAAACCTATCTAGTTAAAAGATATTTTTGGTCTTATCAGTACACATAAACGGTATGATGGTGATGATATGGTGTTTATTGGCGCAAGGGCCATGTAATAGCCAAAACGCGCCATGAACAATGATGATAGAGAAGCAATGGTTCGTTATTCTAGTTGTATGATCAGAATATGGACAATGATGGTGTAGTGAAACTTCGGGGTTGTTTAAGCTAGACACATCTGAAGACCATAGAGACGAAGAAGTGTGGGAGCGATTCCGCACAAGCAAGCGATGACAAGTCGACACGATAATTTCGGGGAGCACTCATTGGGGGTTAATTTATCTAATACACCTTAGATTTACACGCGCACTAAGTCACAAATACAAAACATGAAAAATGATAGCATACCCCGACTTACATGACTGGCTTCTGGTGGTGAGATGCGCTGTCGACCCCGAGTCCGCTCACCCCAAAAAAGGCCCGAGTCACTGCCTAAATAGAATCTTCTAGCATCGGCGGTGCGCGAGCTAATCGGACAAGCTGAGGAACAACACGATTTTTTATGGTCGCGTGAAGCCTGTCTCGCAACAAAACTGTAGCAGGTTTTTGAAACGGGCACATTCCTTAAAACGGCCTTGACGCGCAAACAAGTGCTCAAATGTCACATCCCGATTGCGCCGGAGGACGTGAGTGGCGGCTCGCTCGTTTTGGGGTGGTGGTGGTAGTGGTTAGAATAGCAGAAAGGCGCCTAATTTCTGCAGCGCGCTTGTGAGAACGGTGCAGTGCCTGGTTTGGGGCACAGCGCGCACAGTGACTGACCAGATGCAGCTTTTTGTTCAGACTCTCATTCTTTCTCGAGGCGCCCTCCTCGAGACAACTTGTTAAATAGCGCCTCTAACAAGAGCATCTGGCAAAGAACGAACTTCAGCTGCAGCTGAAAAAAAGCTTTCCGCGAGACATTGCCTGTGCGACAATATTGTTGCACGGCTGTAAAATGGCCTAAAATTCCATGCCCTCAGGTGGGTTAAATATAAAGAAAAGTATTAAAATTATGATGGTGACGTGAAACGCATGGAGGTGGAATAAATGACAATGTTGATCAAGACAGCCGTCGCAGCCGCGACCTCTGTACAGAGGTCGAGCTACGGATCACCTCGAAATATGGGGTGAAATCTATGGACATTTTTGAAACTGTAGAAAGCGACTGAAGTTTAAAAAGAGGATTCTCACCGATGAGCGTGACAGGATATAGTGGTAGCTGCTGTTGGCAAGGCAATAAAAAGTGTTTTTTTTTCTTAATCATCTTAGTCACTACACTGAACTGGAATGTGGAGTACCGTAAGCGGATCTCCACACCTCGCACAGATGGATTGGTCATCGCCAGACAAAAGGTACGAATGTGTAGAGTGTGTGTGTCCTATCTGCAGCCTTGTAAGTGTAACTTGTTTGTAGCGTGATCTCGACACTGGTGGCCAATTTCCAGTATCGGTTTCATAACGTGTAGTTTATTGTCTGTTTGCCTATCCCATAGGCACTGCCAGCGCGCCCTGAGCTCCAGTCGTAAGAAAGGTCTCATCTCAAGTGAAGGGACCGCCATGGTTGTTCTGGCTGGTGCGTGGTCATGCGCAGACGCAGCTAGCTGGTTTGCTTCCACGTTTCCAGCGATCTCATGGTGCTCTGGTACCCAGCACACGGCAAGATCTCATTAGAGGGCGTAGATACGGCATAAAAGATAACGATGATGATGTGTGGCGCTTATGGCGCAAGGGCCAACTGATGGCCAAAGAGCGCCATTTCAATGACTAGAGATGTGGACAATGATATGTTGCGTGGCTGTTTCAGAAGGACCAGAGAGACCGCAGGACCGATACGTCTTCGATTTATTGTTGACAGAACAAGAATAAAAAATATGAAAAGCGTGCCCCTGGCTACTTCTTCTTCCTCGCAACCGAGCTCCATCTTCAATCTGTTCTCTACATCTTCCCGCCGGCCAGATTCAACCGAAGCAACCTTCGCGCGAATAGAACAGTTGAGGCGTACGAATCAAGCATGTTCTCACTAGTCCATCCTTGCCTGTGAAAATCTTTTCAACCTTGCAGAGTTTCCACTGAGTTCTTTTTCGTGCTTCTCCAAGCTGAAGTACATCTCCTTGTTGTACATTTGTGTGACGCTGCGTTTTTCTGCTGGCACACTTAAGCTCCCTCAGGTACTCCTTTTTCCATCTGGTCCACCATGTAATCATTGCCTGTTTTCTTGCACTCCAATAATTCCGCTAACTGTATTCTCCGAGTCTGTTTTCTTCCTGCTTGTTCATTGCTTGCCTGCCTCCTATAACGTCCACCGGTGTGATGGGTTGTGGCTAGTTAGGATCGTCATACACATAAGTAAGATGCCGGTTGTTAAGTACTCCTTCTGCTTCAACAACCACAGTCCGTAGTTCTTCTTCGTTCAAAAGTCGAGTACCTATAGTTTTTGCCATGTATGTCTTAAAGCTTCTGATCAGTCTTTCATAAAATCCTCCCGAACATGAAGCTAACTCTACAATAAACTTCCATTTTATTTTCAGGTTACTGCTATACTGTTGAACCCTTTCATCTTTCATCTTTAATATCTTGTTCATCTCTTTCTCAGATTTCTTGAATGCTCTTGCATTATCACTGTAAATAGTTGTACACAATCTTCTTTTAGCTACGAATCTTCGGAATGCTTGTATAAACGCTTCTGATGACATCCTCTTGACCAACTCCAGTTGTATGGCTCTTGTTACTGCAAACGTTAATATCACAATGTAAAACTTTGTAATTTTCTCGCCTTTCTCTTCTCGAACATTTAGTGGTCAAGCAAAGGCTATACCAACTGTGTCGAATGGCCTTGTCTGTGTTATCCTGTCAGCTGGTAGTGGTGGAATTTCTTGTGACATTGGTCTAAAATTGGATTTCCTACATGTGATGCATTTTTTATCACTATTTCACCATCTGTCGGGCGCGCACAATCCAAAACTTCGTTCTTAGATGTGTCAATGTTGCCGCAACGCCACCGTGCATTGTCACTTGACGCGCGTTCAGAACTGGGAGTTCTGAAAAGTGACTTTCTCTTGGTAAAATAATAGGATGCTTCTCATCAAAGCTCAAATCACTCCACTGAAGCCTCCCTTTTACTCTTGGGACACCTTGATCATCTTCGAAGATGTTCGTGCCGTACAGCATAATGTTGTCATATATTCGTGTCACTGTGTTTTGTAGCGTTTTCTGCTCCTGCTTTATCAGCACAAACTCTGCCTTGTCCAATTCTTCTCCTGCCAGCGAACCTGTTTTCTTTTTTTCGTCGGTTTCCTTATAACGCGTCACCCACGCGGTAACTGTAACGCGGTAACTCGTAAAGTGTCTAAGCGTAACTGCCGTGTACTATCGCTCGAGTCTGCGCAAAAGCTTCTGTTGGCAATGATTCAGTGTTCGTAGTTTTTTTCTGTGTCGCTAGGGTTATGGGTTATATATGAAGTGCTGCTTCTGAAATAAAAATTAGTTGCGAGTGTGGCGAGTGTCGTGTTTTCTTGTCCTCTTCGTCCCAGTGAATTTGCGCTACTAACCATATGGTTAATACTACACCATATGGTTAAATGATGAACTCGTAACGCTTTCTTGTATGCTGCAAATCTGCTCACATCAATTATCTTTTCTTCACTCGTGGTGGTAGTAAAGCTTGCCACTGTCTTTTCTTGTCTTTGTTGTCATTACTGTCCGATTTTGGCGTGATGTCATAATCAGGCCTTTGTTTTTCATTCTTGATCCACGTGGGGCCTTTCCATCATAATTCAGTGTCCAGCATACGTTTCATCTTCATCCCCCTTGTCATCAAATCCGCAGGATTTTCATCACTTTTAACATAACCCCATTGACTCTTTTTGGACTTGTTCTTAATTTCTGCTGCGCGGTTGCGAACAAACAGATCTTTCACCTTGTTAGACTTTATCCAGCATAATAGAATTCGAGAGTCAGTCCAGAATTTCACATTCCTTAGTTTCCTGATAAAATTCTCAGTTATATGACTGGCCAATCTGACTGATATTGTGGCCGCCAACAACTCCGATCTTGCTAGTGCAATCTTTTTGATTGGAGCGACTCTACCTTTTGCAATGATTAAATTGGTTTCATTGCTTTCATCGGAGTATTCTGTTACAATGTATGCTGCTGCTCCATACGCCATTAGACTCGCATCGAAGAACACGTGTATAGTCGATGCTTTCACTCCAGCTTGCCTCTTGTCATAGCATCTGTTAACGGTGAAGTCATCTAAGTGCTGAAGCTCCTTCGACCAGTCCTTCTAAGCTGATCTATGCTGGCTTGGTAACGGGTCATCCCATTTCAGTTTATCCATCCAAATTTTTTGCAGCAATACTTTTTCTCTAACTGAAAATGGTGTCGAAAAACCTAAAGGGTCATATAGCTTTGCCGTGGCCTGCAAAACCTGTCTTTTTGAGAGTTATCTCATGTCCTTGGCATTTCGCCATGTAGTGTCGGGATAACTCAACACGTCGTCTACGAAATTCCATTTCAGAACCAAAATCTTGATTTGTCCCTCTTTTCTTATCCCTCGATCCAGATCCTCTCCCTTCATCAAAGAGTTTTCTTACTTCGGCGTCATTTGAAATCCATTTTCTTAAATTCATTCCCGCATTGCGAAAAGCATCTCGTGCTTCTTTGTATATCTTTGTCGATGTCGAGTATTCGTCGGCTTCTAGTGAAACGTCATCGACGTAGATTCCTTTCCGGAGTCGCGCCACAACTGCAGGATATTTTTCTTTGAATTCTTCCAGATGTCGGTGAATCGTGGCCGCTAGAAGGAAGCTACTTGGTGTAGTTCCGAAAGTAACCCTTGTCATCCTCAAGTTTTCATCTTAGGGGTTGGCATATCTTCGCTGGGTATTCTTTCCCACCACATGAATCGCAGTGCGTCTCGGTCATTTTCATGTATCTTGATCTGCAAGAATGCTTTTTCCACGTCGGCTGACATAGCGATCTTGTGATGTCGAAAGTTCATCAGCAAGGCCGTGATGTCGGGGTTTAGGTTTAGCCCCTTTTCTAAGTTGTCATTCAAGGATTCACCTGAATTCTGGCTTGACGATGCATCAAATACGATCCGTATTTTTGTCATTGTTCGGCCTTTCTTAATTACTGCTTGATGCGGCATGTAGTATACAAATTTGTTCTGTATATCGGATCCAGCATCTTTTTGACGTTTTCTGCTATTTCTTGCTCGAAGTACTCTCGAATAGCTTTGTCATAGGCTAGGAGTTCATCTTTATCCTTGCATAATTTCTTGGTCACCTAGATAAGCCTCTTCTCTGCAATGGTGTTGTTGTCGTCCAATGTCACGTTTACCTTCCATGGTAGCCGCACTTGGTATTTTCCTGCCTTGAACTCCGTTGTTTGTCGGATGTACTCTAACACATGTTTATCGCTCATCTTTGTTGCTGGTTTTCCTTGATGCCCATGTTTTGCAAGTCCCAGAATCTCTGCAGTTCGTCCACAGTCGTGTCCGACTTGGTACTGACCTTGAGTACCATAACTATCGATGATTCATTGGCACACGATGAAGTCCTACAGAACCTTGGACCATTCATCCCAATAATGTTTCTATTGCTATTACTTTTGGGTAAATCTCACAAATGCGACCAGTGACTACAGTCCAGTAATAATCTGCTCCAATTAATATAAAAGTTTCCATATTTTTTCTTTCTTTTTCCGTCTTCTCGTTGTCATCAGCCAAACAAATTCTCATCAATCTTGCTCTTTCGTGTATTGTCAACGGTGGTGATGGTAGCACGTCATAGGATATAACTTCTATCTCCAGTGCCTCAATCGTGACTGGATCCGATGTGGGATCCTTCCTCACGCTGACCTCGACGACTTTCATGTCTAGTTCCATCTCTCCTCCTTCAAATGATCCTACGGTAATCCTTTCGGATCTTTTTACCTTGCACGCTAGTTTTCTTGATAATCGTTTGAGGATGAATGTCCTCTGGCTCCCATTGTCCAGCAGAATTCCTGCGTAGCACCCGCTGTCTTCTCACTCCATCCACAAAAAGGCTGTCTGCAGTAGTATGCACTTGTGTTCACCAGACTGCTGTGCGTGCATGTTGCAGGACTTGCTGGTGTCTAACCGGTCAGGTTGCGCACTTTCACGCACTTGCTCAACATCACCGCTTTGCTGCTGTGCTGACTTTCCTGCAGGCGTACGTGGTCGACACATAGATGTCGCGTGCCTTCCCTTGCATGTTTTGCAGAGTACGTTCGCGAGGCATATTTTCGACGTGTGGTGAGGTCTGGTGCACCTGAAGCACCTTCACTCCCGTTGTAAGGCTTCTTTCTTCTGTTGCATAGTAATGCTTCTTCTGTAATCTTCCGTGTAGTGTCCCGTCATCTCACAGAAGATGCATTTCTTAATGGAAGTTCTTTGAAGCGTAGATGTTCTAGTCCGCCTCATACTGTGCGGTGACTGGGCCACGTCATATTTTTCCTCTCGTGTTTCTTCTCTGCTGCGTATGTATACTTTTAAAAACTCCATAATTTCTTTCAAACTGCTCGTGCTGTCTCTTGACGCTGAGCCCGATTCCATAGTTGCTGGTCTGTTGTCACCTTTCTCTATCTCCTTCATCTTCATCTCAATCCTCATATACACCAATAGCACAGATATTACCACAGGAGCTATCACTGTGGCATAACTATCCATTTCCACTCCTAACGACTGCAGTGCTCTTGTGTTCACTTGCAACTTTTGGAAGAGTTTCTTCAACCCATCTACATCTTTAGGACTCTTCACTGCTTCCAAGTTTGCAAGCTCCTTTATTGGGTCTCTATCAAATTATCTTCTTGTCCGAAGGTTTCTTTCAGAAGAGCGACTGCATGCTCGTAATTCTTATCAGAAAACTGCAAACCTTCTATGAGGGACGCAGCCTTCCCTCTAAGAGACGCCAGAAGGTAATAAATTTTGATTCTTCGGCATGTTCACTCTGTTATGCACCGAGGTCTCGAACTGATGCCAAAACCTTGGCCATGCTGTTTTTTTTCCATCAAACTTGATCATTTCAATGCGTGGCAAGTTAACAAGCTCTTGCGTCTCCGAAATTTGGTTAGTACCTTGCACTTAGCTCGCCTGTTCTGTGACCATTCTCGTAGTCAGTTGCGTCGCTTGTTCCAACTCGCGTAGTTGCTCCTCTATTTTGGTCGTTGCAGTGACGATCTTCATGTCATAATGCAAAACTCTTTCAAATTCTGCCTCCGCGTCGTCTTCTTCAATGAACGGTTCTATCTGTTCGTTAACTTGTCTTAGCGTCTTTGACACTCTCTTTATCTGGTTCAAAAGCGTCATAAGTTGCGCTTGGCGTCTTCTTCTATCTTCTTATCGATTTCGCTCGTAAGCGTCGTCACATTTGCTCGAAGCGTCTTCCGCTTCTTCGATAGAACCTCTTTATTTATGCTTAAAACGTGTTGAAAGAGCTCTTGCCTGTTTATGTGCGTCGCCAACAGTCGTCGGCCGTGGTCCTTCTCTCGACGGTTCACCCTTGAGCCAGACGCCGCTGCTTCGTTCTTCAACCCGTTGTTGCGAATGGAGTTGAAGTCTCTGTGTCTGTCTTCAGATACTCCTGGTCACGCCACCATGTTTCAGAAGAACCAGAGAGACCGCAGGACCAATACGTCTTCGGTTTATTGTTGACAGAACAAGAATAAGAAGTATGCAGAGCGTGCCCCTGGCTACTTCTTCTTCCTCGCCTCCGAGCTCCATCTTTAATATCTTGTTGGCTGTATAGGCGTCATAAATTCCTTGCTATAATACGGGTAAAGACATAATAAGTATTAAAATCATGATAGTGGCGTGATACGTATAGTAGAAATTGGTGACAAAAGGTTTTGATAATAAAAACATGCGTAAAAATATTTGGCACTTGCACGAGTGCCTCATCAGCGCCCTTTTGTCCAAGGGCCAAGAGGCAAGTGCTTTTCAGCGTAGCCATTGCAGCAGCAATCTCTCTTGATAGGTCGCGCTACACAATTCCTGAGTATTAAACATGGTAAAATCGGACATTTCTTGATGATGATGATACATGGATTTTAATGGCGCAAGGGCCATACTTAGCCAAAGAGCGCCATGAAAAATGTTTATAAATGGCAAGGGTGCATGATTTTATGCAATAGGTACAGGATATGAATCAAGATAGTGTTTCATGACTGTAAAGAGGCCTAAAATTCCTCACCTTAAGGTGGGTTAAAACATAGAAGCATTAAAATGATGGAAGTGACATGAAACATGTATAGCGGAAGAAAAAGACAGTGTTTGTGGTGATGAAACTACATTAAGAAAATGAGGTTAGCACGAATGCCTCGTCAATGCATCCCCTTGAGCCAAGGGCAGCGAGACAGGTGCTGTATTTAACGGAACCACCGTAGCCTCGACCTATATACAGAGGTCGTGCTACGGATCACCTTGAAATATGCAGTGAAAGCTATCTACATCTTTTAAAACATGAACAGCGATTCAAGCTTAAAAAGAGGATCTCTACCGATGAACATGACTGGATATAATGGAAGTTGCTGTCGGTAGATAACTAAAAAGTGTTTTTTTCTTAGAGAGTCCAACGATTGCACTGAACAAGTATATGAAAAACCGTAAGTGGTTCCCCACATATCTCACAGATGGGTTGCTCGCCGCCAGTCAACAAATATGCATGTGTGCTGTGTGTGTGTGTCCTATTTGTAATCTGGTGAGAGTTACTTGCGTGTAGCGTGATTTGGATACTGATGGCCAATTTCCAAGTATTGGCTTTATTACATGTAATTTGTTTTGTGTTTGTCTATCCCATAGCCGCTGCCAACACGACCTGAGCTTCCGTCGAAGGAAGGGCTTCAGGTCAAGCGCAGGGACAGGTATGGATGTATTTAGAGCAGCGTTGTTTTGGGCAGGTGCAGCCAAGTGGTCCGCCAATTCGTCCTCTCCTATCTCGTGGTGTCCTGGCACCCAGCACACTACGACATGCTGTTTTAATGCGTATACTGTGCATAGGAGTAAGTAAAGAGATACAAGAACATAATTTCTGTGTTTGTGTTTTTCAGGGTTTTGAGGGCTTTTACCACGCTTAGGGAACCCGTGTATAACACTGCGCGTTGAAGTTTTATTTGTTTGATGTGTTTGACAGCCGCAAGTAACGCATCAGCTTCTGTAGTAAAGATGCGTTGTTAGGATGACGAGTACCGGCATCTGAAAAGGATGGGCCAACTGCAGCGTACGAGACAGAAGTGTTCGTTTTTGAAGCATCGCTGTAGCATTCAGGACAACTGTATTTGTGTTGGAGTTCATGAAAGTATGTGCGGATGTGGGCAACAGGTGCATGCTTTGTGACTTCCGCAAAAGATATGACACAGTCTAAAAGCTGCCACTGCCACGGCGGTAGATATGCAGCAGGAGCCATCAAACAGTGTTCCAGAAGTGGCACATCTGTTTCCTCAGCGAACCCTCCACACGAAGTGAGTAGGGCTGCCTCATTTAAGGACGGCTGTGGCGCAGGGCAGAATAAGACCGATCATTGATTGTGAAATGAGAGGGGTGGTCTTTGTCTGCGTTCACCTTGAGGTAGTACACAAAGATGTGAACATCTCTGTAAGTGGACTGACCCCTAATTCGATTCCACATACAGGCTTTTCACAGGGCTCGTGCGGAAAGCCCCCGTAGAAAGGCGAATTCCCAAATAGTGCACGGGGTCCAACATCTTCAAAGTATTTGGAGTCGCAGACTCATAAACAACGGCCCCATAGTCTAAGCGGGTGCGAATGAGGCTTTATACAAATTTATGATACATTGCCTGTCACTGCTCCTAATGGTACGTGACACTACTTTTAGAATATTCATGGCTTTTAGACATTTTGTTTTTAAATACTTGATGTGCGGATAGAGTCAACTTGTCTAACGTTAGATCTAAGAATTTTTGCTCGAATTTGACAGACAGACGTCCCCCGTTTAGTCGAATGTCGGGTTATGAGTGCATGCCTCTCTTTCGGGATAACAAGACACACGTGCTTTTTTGTGGGTTCAGTTGGAATCCGTTTTTTCTGCCCATTTAGAGACCTTGTTTATACCTAACTGAACCTGCCGCTCAGGAATTGCCAAGTTGCATGACTTAAAGCCAAGCTGGACATCATCGACATATGTGCAATAGAACTTGTTGCGGGGGATGGATAGGTGCAAAAATTCATTTTGATAATAAAAAGTGTACGACTAAGTACACCACCTTGTGGAACTCCCGTTTCTTGGACAAATGTTTGGGAGAGAATACTGCCCACACGGACATGGAATGTCCGTTTGGACAACTAACTCTCGATCATGGAAAGCATTCTACCGCGCACACCAAGTAGACAGGTCTCTTAATATGCCAGACGCCATGTTGTGTCGTATGCTTTCTCGATATTGCCTCAAGGCCGTAGTGGGATTGGGGCATAAAGCGATAGAGGGTCCCTGGCTGAAAGAAAAAACTACGAAGTGGATAGAGACTGGTCCCAGCCCGCCAGTGCGCCAGGCATTGTCATCACGTGTAATCGTTGTAAGTATCTGTAAATATACGTTTTCTTGTAAGATTATTGGTGGAGGTGCGGGGTACGCCTACCTGGCTTTTCCGGCAAACCAACACGGAACTTCGGAGTGGTCGCCACCTTCATTTTCCTGCAATGGCTCAACAGGCCCACCCACAAGAGCAACAGCAGCCGCATCTGCAGCAGCAGCAGCAGCCCCAGCACCAGCACCAGCAGCACCAGCACCAGCAGCACCAGCAGCAGCAGCAGCAGCTGCCTCCTCTGATTCTCCTGCCTCCACGAGACCCCGAACCTTCTCGGGCACAGGCAAGGACAAGGTGAATGTTGAAGATTGGGTCGCTTTGTACGAGCGCGTGAGCGAATACTATAGGTGGGACCCTACCTTGATGCTGGCCAACGTTGCATTTTACTTGCGGGATACGGCGCTCACCTGGTATGAGACGCATGAGTCAGAGTTGACCAGCTGGGACGTTTGCAAACTGAAGCTTCTCGAGTTATTCAGCAGGCCATTTGGGCGACAGCATGCCGCGAGGAAAGACCTGGAATGCCGCGTGCAGACATCGACAGAATCGTATGTATCTTACATACAGGACGTATTGGGCCTCTGTCGAAAGGTGGACGAGAACATGAGCGAAACTGACAAAATCGCTCACATATTGAAGGGAATTGCCGATGACGCCTTCAATCTGTTGATCGTTAAAGATTGCGCCACCGTCGACGCGGTTGTGAAGGAGTGTCAGCACTTCGAGCACGCCAGAGCCGTTGCATAACCCGCCACTTTGCGCGTCTGCCTAATACTGCAGCCACTTCGACCTGTGAAGACAGCCCCAAGTTCACGCAAGATACATCGTCCGAAAATGTCACCCGAATCGTTCGTCGCGAACTCGAAGCAATGGCTCCTGCAGCCATCGCCTCTGACGGTCCTCAAGACAACGCATCCACCGTCTCCCTCATCCAAGCCGTCGTTCGCCAAGAAATAGCAAATCTCGGCATCACACCTGTTTGCGCTGTTCGCACCACCGAGAGCTCGGCTTCTGTTAACCAGATTCTGGTGTACCCTTCACGCTACCCTTCCCGCTACCGGAACCCTGCTGAATGGAGAACGTCGGATGATAGACCGATCTGCTTTCACTGCTCTCGCGCCGGCCACATAGCACGCTACTGTCGCAATAGTTGGTCATCCAATTCATCTTGGAACACTGGGACATGGCGTCGCTTTGAAGACAGTTTTCACCGCTTTTCTACTCCGTACGATCCACAGCCTGCTCCTACTAACGTTCAGCGCCGAAGGTTCAGCCGGTCACCATCACCCCAAGGCCGCCGATCTCTCTCGCCGATGGTTTCTCGATCCAGGTCCCCTGCACGACCTGGGCCCTCAACCTCGGGAAACTAGACCATGCAGCTCCCGGAGGTGACGCTGCATTAACGACCCATTCTGCGAATCCTCTGTTGACGATTCCTACACGCCGCAGTATTTTGGACCCTTTGGTGGATGACGTTACCGTTACAGCCCTCATAGACACTGGTGCACAAATTTCAGTCATGAGCGCTGCTCTCTGTATTAAACTGCGAAAAGTGATCACGCCTCCTAATAAGTGTGCAGTAATGCTTGCCGATGGGAGCACATCTGCCGTTCTCGGCATGTGTACCTCTCGCGTATGTATTGCTGGGCGCCAGCCCGTCGTATTATTCACCGTGCTTGAGCAGTGCCCACATGACGTGATTCTGGCCTCGACTTTCTCTCTGCGCACTCCGCCCTTATCGACTGCTCGAGGGTCTTCTTCAGTTGGAACTGCCGTTTGACGCCGCTGTTGCCCATGAAGCTCAAAGTCGCCTTTGTGCCACCGAGTTCTTGCATCTTCCGCCGCAAGCCGCGACTTACGTGCAGCTCGTGTGTGATCCGCCTGTGCGCGATGATGAATATGTCGTTTCACCTATTACCGACGTTGTGCTAAAGTACTCCATTGCTGTCCCGTATACCGTGTTGAGAGTATGCCACAATCAGACCCATCTGTCTCTTTTGAACTTTGGTTTCTGCACGCATGTGCTGCCTGCTGGTATTAACCTAGGCGTCATGTCGTCGTTGCAAGAGTGTGATATTTCTGAACTGTCGGCTCAGCAACCTACTCCGCACGTCAACTTGCTCACTGCGCCCAACCTGTCAAGCATTGACATTGCCAAAATGATAGCGCCAGAACTTTCGCCCTCCGAAGCACAAGATCTCCACCGTCTGTTGACATCCTATGCGGACATATTCGATCTTGACAACCGCCCTTTAGGCCAACATCAGTTGTCACCCATCACATCAACACCGGCGATGCCAACCCAATTCATCGCCGCCCATACCGCGTCTCCGCTGCCGAACGCTCTGTCATCCAGAAAGAGGTAGAGAAAGTGCTCGCCAAAGGCGTCATCAACACTCATCTAGTCCGTGGGCATCCCCGGTCGTGCTTGTCAAGAAGAAGGACAACACATGGCGGTTTTGCGTCGACTATAGACATCTCAACAAGGTCACTAAGAAGGACGTTTACCCTTTACCAAGAATAGATGACGCCCTTGACTGCCTTCATGGCGCAAAGTTTTTCCCGTCCATTGACCTTCAATCTGGTTATTGGCAGATCGCTGTTGACCCACGGGACCGAGAAAAAACAGCATTTGTAACCCCCGATGGGTTATACCAATTTAAAGTATAGCCGTTTGGGCTTTGTAATGCGCCGGCCACCTTTGAGCGCATGATGGACTCCCTTCTGCGCGGCTTCAAATGGTCCACTTGCTTATGCTACTTGGATGATATAATTGTTTTTTCAACGACGTTCGCAAGCCACCTAGAGCGACTGTCCAGTATTCTCCAAGTATTTCGCAACGCTGGTCTCCAGATGAACTCTTCCAAATGCCGTTTCGGCCGTCGCGAAACAACTGTACTTGGTCACCTCGTTAACGCATCTGGGGTACAGCCCGATCCGGACAAAATTCGCGCATTGACTCAATTTCCCGTGCCCACTTCTCATAAGGATGTCCGAAGCTTCCTTGGTCTGTGCTCCTATTTTCACCGCTTCATCCGAAATTTCGCCGATATTGCGCAGCCTCTCACCGAGCTTCTTAAAAAAGACGTCCCATTTAGTTGGAATTCGCCTCAGAGTGCTGCATTTTCGGCACTCATTGCAGCCCTCACGACTACGCCAATATTAGCTCACTTCGATCAGACTGCCCCGACAGAAGTTTGTACGGACGCGAGTGGCCATGGAATCGGTGCTGTTTTAGCTCAGCGTCAGCATGGACGTGACTGTGTCATCGCCTACGCCAGCCGCCTTTTATCCCCTGCCGAGAGGAACTATTCCATCACCGAAAGAGAGTGTTTTGCTTGTTTGGGCTGTCGCTAAATTTCGCCCGTACCTCTTCGGCCGCAGTTTTACAGTTGTAACTGATCATCATGCACTCTGCTGGCTTTCCTCGCTAGAGGATCCCACGGGACGTCTCGGTCGTTGGTCTCTACGCCTCCAAGAATACACCTTCTCGGTCGTGTATAAATCTGGTCACCTCCATCAAGACGCTGACTGCCTGTCACGGTATCCAGTGGATCCACCAGACGCCACAGAGAGAGCTACGGAGGCTTGCGTCTTATCAATATCAGACTTTCTTGATATCGCTTCTGAGCAACGCCGCGACACGGATTAAATTCCCATCATAGAAAGCCTGAGTTCCACTCCTCCACCCACTTCTCTGAACTTGTACTTCCTTCATGAAAGAGTTCTCTACCGCCACAACATGCGCCCTAATGGCCCTGACCGCCTTCTCGTCGTGCCTTCCCACTTGCGTGTAGATGTTCTCCGACAGCTTCACGATGAACCTGCCGCTGGTCACCTGGGAGTCACTCGCACTTATGATCGCGTCTGGCGCCGTTTTTTCTGGCCACGCCTATATCGCTCTGTGCAAAAGTATGTCGCCAGCTGCGACCTTTGTCAACGTCGAAAACGACCAACATCGCTTCCAGCTGGCCTCCTTAACCCTATTGAGATCCCTGCTGAACCATTCTACCGCGTAGGGCTCGACCTTCTCGGGCCATTTCCCACTTCTGCATCCGGGAACAAATGGGTTGCCGTGGCGACCGACTACGCGACACGTTACGCGATCACCCGCGCTCTTCCAACCAGCTGCGCTACCGATGTCGCCGACTTTCTGCTACATAAATCATATTGCATCACGGCGCTCCTCGACAGCTCGTTACTGACCAAGGCCGATACTTTTTATCTCGCGTCGTCCAGGATATCGTACGTTCCTGTTCCACGAACCACAAGTTCACAACGGCATACCATCCACAAACTAATGGACTTACAGAGCGACTGAATCGCACTATCACGGACATGTTGTCAATGTATGTTTCTCCAGACCACCATGACTGGGACGCAACGTTACCCTACGTCACCTTTGCTTACAACTCCTCGAGACATGACACCGCAGGCTATTCCCCGTTCTACCTTCTTTATGGACGGGAACCCTCTCTGCCTCTTGATACACTCCTTCCCGCTGGTTCAAGCTCCCCTGTCACATACGTCCGCGATGCCATAGAGCGAGCCGACGCAGCACGACAGATTGCCCGAGAACGACTCATGCTTTCTCAAGCCTCTCAGAAAGATCGATACGATCGTCACCACCGCGAAGTTTCGTATGCACCAGGTTCTCTCGTAATCTTGTGGACCCCATGTTGTCACATAGGCCTCTCAGAAAAACTTTTATTTCGCTATGACGGACCATACAAAGTCCTTCGCAAGATCACCAACCTCACCTACGAGATACAGCGAGTCGTCGATGAAGCGCACTCAATGCCACCACCATCCACTGTTGTGCACGTCGTAAGACTGAAGAATTATGTGTCGCCCAACACTCCCCTTTCGTGACAAGTGCCGGGTCGGCGCTTTAACGCCGTGGGGTAGTGCCACAAGGCAGTAGTGGGATTGGGGCATAAAGCGGTAGAGGGTCCCTGGCTGAAAGAAAAGACTACGAAGTGGATAGAGACTGGTCCCAGCCCGCCAGTGCGCCAGGCATTGTCATCACGTGTAATCGTTGTAAATATTTGTAAATATACGTTTTCTTGTAAGATTATCAAGAAAAACAGAGAGGAAATATTGTTTGTGGACGTGAATGTACTTGTTTTCCTGCTACCCTACGAACCATGTTCCAGACTTAAGCCTGTTGTGTATATGAATTTATTCCTGATAAAAACTTGCACCAGCTTTCTCTTCAGGCCTGCCGATGCGTCCTCGTGCCTTGAGACTTTATTTTCATAAAGCTTTCAAGATTTTCGGCTTTCGGTGAATTCCGAAGCAACCTCCATGCCCTGTTTTGCTCTTTTCGCGCATTCCGACACTCAGTGTTCCACCATGGGACGCGCCACTTGCCCGGCATACCAGATCTTTGCGGTATTCACTTGGCTGCTGCATCAGTAAGAAAAGCAGTGAAGTGCTGCAAAGCTTCATCTATGTTTAACCTAGTCATGTCGGTCCAACTTGAACGAGTAGTGTTGTGAAACTGTTTCCAGTCCCTTTGTCTGTCTGCCATCTGGGAACATGTGGAGGACCTTTTTCTAGTGGTGTACTTAGAATGATCGGAAAGTGATCACTTCCGAAAGGGTTGTTGATCACTTTCCATTGAAGTAGGGGTACAAGCGATGGGGACACTATGCTGAGATCTATGCATGAGTAGGTTTTGTTGGCGAGGCTAAAGTATGTTGGCTTTTTCCTATTCAACAGACACGCACCCGAAGAAAAGAGGAATTGTTCGATTAGACGACCTCGTGCGTCGCAACGAGAGTCGCCCCATAGACCATTATGTGCATTCAAGTCCCCAAGGACCACATAAGTTTCCGGTAGTTCATGTATCAGTGACTAAAATTCGTGTTTTTTGAGACGGTACTGTCGAGGTAGGTGAAGAGAGCAGATGCTGACAAGTTTGTTCAAAAAAACTGCTCAAACAGCCACTGCTTCAAGGTAGGTTTGATTGATTTGTGGGGTTTAATGTCCCAAAACCACCAAATAATTATGAGAGACGCCGTAGTGCAGGGCTCCGGAAATTTAGACCACCTGGGGTTCTTTAACGTGCGCCCAAATCTGAGCACACGGGTCTACAACATTTCCGCCTTCATCGGAAATGCAGCCGCCGCAGCCGGGATTTGAACCCGCGACCTGCGGTTCAGCAGCCGAGTACCTTAGCCACTAGACCACCACGGCGGGGCCTCAAGGTATGTTTTTGGCGGTAGATGTGTACATGCTACGCCCTGATCAACTATAATGGCCACACCACCAGATGACGCTACAGCGTCATTGTGGTCCTTTCTGAATATTACATAGTGACGTAGAAAATTGGTGTTTTTGTAATTTAGGTGTGTCTCTTGTACACGCAGCACTCTTAGGGAATGTTTGTGTAAGAGTTCCTGGATGTTGTCGAGGTTTATAAGCAGCCCTTTGACGTTCCATTGTATATTTGTGTATCCATTTGATTGTAAATGAGTGCTGTGTGTACTAAAGAAGCATTGCATCAAGTCTAAAAGCCTTGTCAGGCCCCGTAATGATGGTTTTCGAGTTTCTGGCGCACTCCAAAGAGCCGCGCCTGTCCTTCGGTGCCGAAGACACCGTTGGACTTGCTGTTGTGTCTATCACCTCGAAGGAGGTGCTGGATGCCCGCTCGCTGTTCACGCATGCAGGCATGGAGGTCTTAGGACTATCTGTCGAGACAGAAGGCCCTGGGGCTTCAGATCGGGAGGCCTGCAAGCCTTTTGGTGGCGGAAGAGTATTTGCTACTTTTACTGAGGGGGTGAATGGCGCTGCCGCTCGTCCACAATGTGTGGTACGTGCAGGTGCCACGGATTTTGGTGGCACTGCCCCCTTTTGTGCCACCTCCGCGAGCGAAGGTCTCTGCATTAGTAGACGCTTGCGCGCCTCCCTAAACGAGATGTTTTCATTTACTTTCAGTGTGAGTACTTCTTTTTTTAATGTTCTATGTAGGTCATGTGCGAGAGTAAGCGGGGTGTCCACCATCGCAGTTCGTGCAGTGGATAGTGGCTACTTCACATTTGTCTGTACGTGTTCGTGCGAACTACACTATGCACAGGTTTGACGGTCGTGGCAGCTCTGAGAACCGTGGCTGAATCGCTGGCACTTAAAACAACGTCGGTGGCTGGGAATGTAAGGTCGGACCTTTAACTTCAAGTTGCCTGTTTCTATATATTTTGCTGATGATGATGAGTAGTTTTTAATGGCGCAAGGGCCAATTGATGAAACAAAGAGCGCTATTTCAGTTGACTAGAGATATGAACAATCATATGGTACGTGGCTGCAAAGGGGCTTTACTTAAAATTCCTCGCGCTAACGCGGGTTAAAACATGGAAGCAATAAAATCGTGACAGGGGCATGAGCTATGTGTAGTGAAAGTGGATGGCAAAATATCATGATAATAAAACGATGATGGCGATGTAGTCACCGCAGCCACGACCACGATGCAAGGTCATGCTACGGATGACCTCGAATATCGAGTGATAGCTATGCACATCTTTTAAAAACGTGAAAAATGTTTGTAGTTTAAAAAGCGGATCTCCGATGATGATGATTGGGAGGATGATGATAAAGATGATGATGATGAGTTGTTTTGTAATCGCGCAAGGGCGAATTGATGGCCAAAAAGCGCCATTTCTATTGACTAAAGATATAAACGATGATTGTGGTAAGTGGCTGTATAAGGGCCGCAAATTCCTCGCATTAAGGCGGGTAACATAGAAGTAATAAAATCATGACCGTGCCGTGAAAAATGTATGGTGTTGATGGATGACAAAACTCTGTTGTAGTAAAAACGTTGGTGGACATGTATGGCATTAGCACAAGTGACTCAAAACGTTGGTGGACATGTATGGCATTACCACAAGTGCCTCACTCGTTCATACCATTGCGTCCAAGGGCCGTGAGGCAAGGGCTTTATTGAGTGCAGCCACCACAGTGGAGAATCTCTGGAGAGGTTGTGCTACGGAATGCCCGGGTATATGATATAAAAAGTACGAATTTCTTTTAAAAACGCCAACAATGATTTATGACAAAAAGTGGTTCCCTACCGACGAACTTTGCAGGGTGGAGTGGTATATGTTGTCGGTAGGGTAACAGAAAGTACTGTCTTCTCAGCACTTCTAATTCTTTACACTGGATTAAAATGTGAAGTACAGTGTGTGCTTCTACATGGAAATCTACCACACAAAGGTGGATCGCCCCCAGACAAAAGAAATGAATGTGTTGTATGTGTATGTCCTGTCTTAACCTTGTAAGGATTACTTCTGTGTGGCGTGACTTTGATACTGGCGGCCAATAACCAAGTTGCAGCTTGATTAGATGGATATATTATCTGTGTGTGTCCCATGTGACCTGCTAATAGCCTCCGAGTTTTCGTTTAGAAACGTTTCAAGTCGAGTGCAGGAACTGGTATCGATGTATTGTTAGCGGTTTTCTTGGCGGATCCAGCTAGCTGGTCCACCAGAACGTTGCCTTGAATTTCGCGGTGTCCTGGCACCCAGCAGACTACAACAAGATGCTTAGATGAGTAGACTGTACATAAGAGCGAATAGAGCGAGACAAGGACAAGGTTCTTGTGCTTTTTAAGAGTTTTCAGAGCTTTCACTAGGCTGAGGGAATCGGTATATATTATTGCCTTCCGTAGTTTTATTTGTTTCATGTTTGACGGCCGCGAATATCACATAAGCTTCGCCGGTGAAAATGCTTGAATCAGGGTGCAGAACGCCGGCTTCCGAAAGGATGGGCCGACGGCTGCGTATGAGACAGAAGTGTCAGACTTGGAAGCATTCATGAAGAACCCAGGACATGTGTATTTCTGTTGTAGTTCTGGGAAGTATGTTTGGATGTGTGCAATTGGTGCATGCTTGATGATGATGAGTAGTTTTTAGTGGCGCAAGGGCCAATTGATGGCCAAAGAGCGCCATTTCAATTGACTACAGATATGAACAATGATATGGAGCGTGGCTGTAAAGGGGCCTTAAAATTCCTCGCTCTAACGCGGGTTAAAACATGAAAGTAATAAAATCATGACAGTGGCGTGACATATGTGTGATGATAGCTGATGGCAAAATGTCATGATAATAAAACCATGATGAAGATGTAGTCACCACAGCCACGACCTTGGTGCATGCTTCGTAACCTCCAAGAAAGACACGTCGCAATCTATTGCCTGCAATTGCCACGGTGGCAGGTACACTGCGGGAGCCATCAAACGATGTTCAAGTGGTACACCGGTTTCCTTCACCAGGCCCCTCACATGGAGTGATTAGGGCTGTCTCACACAAAAGGCTGTTTTCCAAACACACAATGCTTCACGTCATTGACGGTGGAATGTGATAGGTGATCCTTGTCTGCGTTTTCATTAAGATATATTTAAAAGACATGTAACAAATCTGTAGGTGGAGTGACCATTCGTTTGAGTCCACGTAGAGGCTTTCTACACTCTAAAAAAAAGGGAGCGAGAATGGAGAAACGGGCTCCGTTCCTCCTTCGGCGCAGCGACTTCCTCCCGCTCGGGCAATTTGCCCGTCAGGCCCTGTCGTGGCAAGGACCAAAAGAGCAACGTTCCTCCTTAAGCGTTCAAGTTTCTCCTCAATCACGGGGGTCTTGTGCGCGCGCATGCGCACGCCAAGCGCAGCCGGCCGCGGCCAGTCACGAGGGATTGCTTTTACCTAAGATTGATGTAAGCAATACAGGAGTGACGTTTTTTTGTTTTATTGGAGTAGAGTAAAAGCCTTCCTTTTTCATCACCAGGCACTCGCACGATGCTCCGCGCACTTCCATGTGTGTCTCGTGTTGTTTCATACTACCAATTTGTCACGAATACAAGGAGCTCTGCTTCCCAAGCAGTCTTGCTTTATCGATTACCTTAGGGTGTACAAAAATAATGAATTTTTTCGGTGTCGACATAGTTGGTAAGCCCACGCATTTTTAGTTTCACACGGCACCAACAGCACTTATGAATTCAATGAGGCGCATAAAAAAGCATCACACTTAATTTTTCAAATTTCTAGCAAACCTGATACCACTCTACCGTCCATGCCTGAAAGCACGATCATACACAATTGATAGAGTTATACGTGCCGCTACTGCCATATGGATGTTCTTTGCTGATTGATTGATATGGGGTTTAACGTCCCAAAACCACAAGATGAATATGAGAGACGCCGTAGTGGAGGGCTCCGGAAATTTTGACCACCTGGGGTTCTTTAACGTGCACCCAAATCTGAGCACACGGGCCTACAACATTTCCGCCTCCATCGAAAATGCAGCCGCCGCAGCCTGGTTGTTCTTTGCAGTTTACCCCCATTCGAATACGACCCCCGTGACCATAAGTCGAACCTGCGTCCCCAGCATGGTCACACGACCCCCAATAAGGCTATGCTACCACGGCAGGTGAAAGCACAATGGGAAACAGGCTGTGAAGTTTCAGCGAGCGTTTATTCGAAAGACTAAATTACAACCATCAGAAACGTTTTAAAAATCATCGTAACTACAAATTTGTGATAAGTAAACCAAAGACTTCTGTCAGTTAAACCGAATTCTCAATCGCATGCTTTTTGAATTGTCCATGTCACCACTAAGAGGTAAGACGGAATCATGCCTTTCTCGTCCATGATTCTCCTTTGTCGTGAGAGACTGAACACCAAATGCACTTCTAGTAACAGCTGTGCACAGCAGGTAAGTACTAAAACTCACTCGCCTTTGTGAAAAGAGTATTCCAAATCTGGAGTAATAACCACCACAGCCACAGCGCCAACAACAAAATTGTGGCACGCACTATGATTGCAAGTTGACACGCGAGGCGAATTGCGAGTGGCATCAGTAGCAGAAAAGCATGTACGCACAACATGCTATAAATAAAGTTTACTACCTACCTACCAACATGCTATAACGTTATAGTAAATTTGTGCACTGCAGTGTTAGTTCCTCCACTCAAGCATTAGAGCTGCCACGACGCCAACAGCTACTGCCATAGCTCACAAAAAAATACCGTCGGATGCAAGGTCATCGCTTAATTCTCTCGCGAGACCCGCGTCGTAACGTACGTATACACTGCTAGGACGGTTGATACCACATCAAAAACATTATCATTGAAGGGCTAGCGGTGTACTGTATCCATGGCTAACGGTCACACTTGTAGAAAGCACGTAAAAAGAACATGAGCAAACGTTAACGCGAAACAACTAAACGAGGTCAACGTGACCACAGAACACCTACCACGATGGAGACTAAGTCTGGTCTGCATGCTGCGTCCTCTCCGAGTAACAAGAAGAATAAAAAAGGCGTGACATCCGAAATGGCTAGCGTGCGGCAAGCGCTTTGCGTTCTCGGAGGCTTCAAGAAAAAAATATAACTGTGGCAGTGGTCGAGAGATGGCGCCGCGTTCGGAATGCCGTGGGCATTCTATGCCTGACTTGGGGGTATTCGCTTTCGTGAAACCAGATAAGCTTTAGTAATTACTCCGTTCCTTAATGTGTGACCGCTCATAAACTTTAGTTTCTCTTAACCTTCAGATACAAATATATATACGTTTGCGCATGTTGTGGTATTGCCACAAACGTAAAAAAAAGTGTAAGAAAAACTACCTTGTAACCTGCGCCACTATGGTCAGTTGAAATGCATCGCTATATAAGCTATGTGCGCTTTCGTAGTAGGGTGTGAGTAAGCACGTCAAAGTGTATGTTGCCATTGTGAACGGTTGATTGTGCTCTTGTTCATTGAGTTCACCCTATATGCGTGCTATGTGTGGTATGTGTCCTTGTGCGCATGTGTAGCTATATGCATTGCATCAGCACATATTAGGCGTCCGGTGTCAGTGAGCAATCCTGAATGGGCCGAGGTGCGAACTATCCGTAAGAGCCGTAATAGTTGGTATGATAACTTACGTCGCCGCAGGCAATTTTTTTTAGCATCGTTCAGTCCCTCTAGATGGCACAAAGCTACCACCTACTTCATGGCGTAGTGACGCTCTAACCCCTCCAGCTACTTATATAACGTTGAAAATTTATCTATCAAAGCTGCACTACTGAGTCGGAATGGTTCCGCTGCGATAGAGTCTACGGTTTTGAGGTACATCTCGTTACCTGCGGCCCCCGTAAACGCATGGATAACGTCGCTACGCGATGTGACATCTCCTAGAAATAAATACAGCAAGCCTAGCACGCACTCTTCAGGTGAGGACTCTGCAATATGCGTGTCTTCGGAGTGAACGTTGCCTCACGGACCGAATGAAACCTGCGTGCTCCGTCATTCTCTTTCGCGATGTTTTCATCGCGACAGGTTGTCGCTTGTTTTTTATAATCATTTAGTTCGATTACACGCTCAGCGGGACCGTTTTGTAACTTTCAGTGCCGTGTACTCCATATCAGTCGAGAATCGTTGCATTTGCTAAGCCTACGCGCTTCGCCTGGGGGCAGCATGTTGATTTTCACATGGAGGAACATGTTTCTTTGTGGCAAACGGAGCAACGTTTCTCTATTTAAAGACGAACATTGGGGACATCGCGTCGCTCTCTAATGAGGAGAACGTCACTCCATTTTTTAAGAGTGCACGGGGCTAGTGCGTGGAGAGACGGATGCCTAGATGATGAACAGGGTCAAGCATTTTAAGGTCAGTAGGTGTCGCAGACTGGTATGCTATTGGCCCATAGTCTAGGCGAGTACGTACGATGCTTTTATACAAATTCACTAGACCCTTCTTGTCGCTTCGCGACGTAGTGCGTGAGTACACTTTCAGAACGTTCATGGCTTTTATGCCCTTGTTTTTCAAATTGTTAATGTGCGGTATGAAGGTTAGCATGGTGTCCAGGATGAGACCTAACAATTTGTGTTCGGTGTTAACAGAAAGGCGTTTCCCATGCAGTTCAATATCAGGTTCGGAATTAAGGCATCTCTTTCTGGAAAACAAGACACACGTGCTTTTCTGTGCATTCAACCGGAGCCCGTTTTTTTTTCAGCACAATTGGAGACTTTGTTCAAACCAAGCTGAACCTGGCGCTCATGCAAGGCCAGATTGCAAGATCTGAAACCATGCTGGACGTCATCGACATATGTACAATAAAACGTATTGTGAGGGATGGACAAGCGCAAAGAATTCAGTTTGATGAGAAAAAGTGTGCAAGTAAATATACCACTTTGCGGCACGGCTGTTTCTTGGACAAATGTTTGGAAAAGAATGCTGCCTACTCGAACTCGGAAATGTCCGATTTGACAAGTAACTTTTGATTAAGTTCAACCTTCTTTCGCACACGTCGGGATGGGACAGGTCTCTTATTATTCCAATGCGTCATGTGGTATCGTAAGCGTTTTCGATATCGAGGAACACAGAAAGAGAACATTGCTTATGAACGAAAGCGTTTCTTATCTGGCCTCGATACGTACAAGGTGGTCGGTAATGGATCAACTCTCTCAAAACCCTCACTGAAATGGGTCGAGCAAATTGTTTGTTTCAAGGAACTGTACAAGTCGGCAGTTGATGACTTTTTTCGAGAAGTTTGCACAAGCAGCTTGTAAGCGCTATTGGCCTATAACTCGAAACTCAAGAAGGGTCCTTTCCCTGTTTCAAAATGGGAATAACAATAGCTTCTTTCCAGAAAGTAAAGATAGCTCCAGAGAACCAGATAGCGTTCTACAAGCAAATTAAGGTTTTTGTGTTTCAATTGGTAGGTTTTTTAACATTTCGTACACCACACGGTCATAACCTGGAGTGGAATCACTGCAGAAGTTGAGTGATGTTTGGAGCTCAGGTAAGCTGAAAGCTTAATTGTATTCCTCGTATCTTGTGCATTTGTGTTTGAGTTTTTGCTTTTCAATCTTGTTCTGTATTGTTGGAAAGCGTCAATATAGTGCGTTGAGCTACACACCCGCTGAAAGTGTGCACCCAGAAAGTTGGCCTGATCTTTCAAGGTGTCACCCTGTGTGTTTACGAGTGGGAGTGAGTGTACTTGTCTTTCTGCTACCCTACTAACCATGTTCCAAACATTAGCCTCCTGTGTATATGAATTGATCTCTGATAAAATCTTTTGCAAACTTTCTCTTCTGGCCTGCGGACACATTCGCCTGGCCTGAGACTTCATTTTCTTAAATATTTGAAGATTTTAGGCAGTCGGTGAGTTCTGAATTAACCTTCATGCTTTGTTTTGCTGCTTGCGTCTATTTCGGCATTCAGAGTTCCACCCCGGCACACGCCATTTTCCAGGGTGCCCAATTGTTTGTGGGATGCATTTTGTTGCGGCATCAATCAAAAACGCTGGGAAGTAGTTGACAGCAACATCAATGCTCAACGTACCTATGTTACTTCAACCTAAACGAGCGATGGTGTAAAACTGTTCCCAGTCGACTCTGTTTAAGAGCCATTTGGGAACACGTGGTGGACACTCAGTTGCTGTAGTTGTGCTCAAAACTACTGCAAAGTGCTCGCTTCCGTACGGATTACTGATGACTTTCCACTAGAGTAGAGGCACGAGATACGGCGATAGTATGCTTAGGTCTATGGAGGAGTAGGTATTATTAGAGAGATTACAATAGGTTGGTTCTTTTCGATTCAGGAGACACGCGGTCGACGAGACAAGGAACTCTTCAATCAGTTGACCTCGCGCGTCAATACGAGAGTCACCCCATAGCCTGCTATGTGCAATAAGGCCTCAAAGGATGACATAAGGCTCTGGAAGTTCATCAATTAAAGAGTGTAGATCACTTTCTTGCAGCTGATAGTTAAGAGGAATGTCAACAGTGCAAATTGTTATCAGTTTATCAAAAAAAGCTCGAAGAGCCACTGCCTCAAGGGATGTTTGAAGTTGTAATTGTGTGCATGCAATTTCTTGGTTCACTATAATGGCAACACGTCCGGATGATGTCATCGCATCATCACGGTTTTTTCGGAAAATAATGTATTACGAAGAAAGTAGTTGTGTTTTATAATAAGGTGTGTTTCTTGTACACACAACACTTCTGGTGAGTGTTCGTGTAAAAGTTCTTGTATGTCATCAAGGTTTCTGAGAAGGCCCCTGAAGCTCGATTGTATGATTTGAGTGTTCATAGTGAATGTAAAGTAGTGCCCTGTGTACGGAAAGCGAGTGGCTGTTTAGGCGGGGAGTTGAGTTCACGTAACAGGCTCATCACCAGGCCCTGTTATCTGTTTTTTGTTTTCTTTGCACACTCCAAGCAGCCACGCCGCTCTTTCGGCACCATGAGTACCGATGTATCCATTGCCTCCTCAGAGGCACTGGACGATCGCACGTGCGATCTGGTAGTTCGGATTCTGGGCCTCACCTGGTGAGGTGAGGCCTTGAGACCTGAGGACCCTGGAGTCTCGGGTCTCTGTTCGGGAGTAGGTGATGTAGTCTGAACTACAGCCGCCTTGGAGGCAGATGCCACAACCGCCGGTTCGGTGTGTACGGGCCGAGGGAGGGGCGAGGGCTGTTGCAGTGGTGCCCCCTGACGCGCCGCATCAGCATATATTGGGTCATAGAATGGCGAGAACCTTTTTCTTGCTTCCTCAAAAGAAATGTTTTCTTTTAGCTTCAGTGTTAATATCTCCTTTTCTTTTTTCCAGTATGTGCAGGAGCGTGAATATGTGGCATGGTTTCCTTCACAGTTTACACAGTGGGCGGTTGTTTGCAGTTTTCAGACACGTGGCCAAGGACTCCACAATGTGCACAAGTCTGGCGGCCACGACAGCTTTCAGAGCCATGGCCATACCTCTGGCATTGGAAGCAGCGACGAGAGTTTGCTATGTATGTCGTGAGAGAGGTCTTCATGTACCCTGTTTGAATGGATTTCGGCAGTTTACTGGAAGCAAACGTGAGTATTAGGTGTTTGGTTGGTGTTTTTTTGTTGTCTCTCCTGATGATGATCCTTTGTACATTGGTCACATTCTAACTCCTCCACCCCTCCAGAAGTCCTGCTTCGGTCAGACCAAGCAAATCGGCATCAGATACCACTCCACGAGTTGTGTTCTTTGATCTGTGTGGTGTTACAGAGATTGTAGTATCACCAAAAGTTGAAAGCTTGTGTAGTTTCTCAAACTGTTCTTTTTCTCGAACTTCGAGAAGGAGGTCTCCGCTGATCATTTGGTAAATTTGTATCCGGCCCCAAGAGTATCTGTAAGACACCTGGCTACTACAAAGCGGGATACAGTTCTGGCTTGCTTGCCACTTATCTCACTATGTATAACATAAAAATGAGGGAAGTTTTTATTTGATCGATTGAAAAAGCCTAAGTCTTCGGTGCGTACGCGCTTTAAGGCGGTATGATCACTTAATTATGGAAAAGCTCTATGCATGCCAGTTTAATTTTCTCCAAAGCGTGGGCGGCCACCCACCACGGAGCCCGACGAGGGGACGCTACAAGTTTGCGGATGCTAAACCTGCAGACACCAGCCGTACAACGCTACTATAACCCAATGCGCCTAGACCAAGGTAGGCTATTTGCACAGGGTTAACCCTAGCCGCCAGGAAGTTTGGAAGTAGACAGAAGAGAGTAGAAGACAGGACAGATAAATAGTGAGAGATAAAGACGAAGATGTAGGGAAAGAGAGATAGGAAAAGGCAACTGCCGATTTCCCCTGGGTGAGTCAGCCCAGGGGTGCCGTCTACGTGAAGCCGAGTCCTAAGGTGTGTTGCCTCTGCCAGGGGGACTTAAAGGTCCAATCACCCAGCGTCAGCTCAACCCCCAGGATCCCCTTTTCCCCGGACACGGCAAAGCCACGCACGGCTAGGCGTGAGAGGGAGTGAAAACTCCCCCGTTAGCTCGGGTCCGTGGTGACGCTGCACACCAAACGCCTACTTGCGCAGGCGCCCCTGCGGGGAAAAAGCGGATCCCTACCGATGAGCATCCCAGGGCGTAGTGGGAGTGGCTTTCGGTAGGGCAGTAAAAAATGCTGTTTTTCTTAGAGCATCTAGCTTATTGCACAGGACGAGAATGTGGAGAAGCATAAGGGGTTCTCCACATCTCTCACAATATGGTGGATTGCTGGTAGATAAAAGAAACGAATGTGTAGAGTGTGTATGTCCTGTTTTAAGCCCCTTTAGTGATACTTTGTGTGTCGTAATTTTGATAGTGGCGGCGAATAACCTGGTTACGGCTTAATAGCATGGAGTTTATTATCTGTGTGTTTATCCCACGTACTCTGCCAATACCCCTGAGCTTTCGTTTTAGAAAAGGTTTTAAGTGAAGTGCAGTGATTGGTATTGATGCATTGGGAGTAGTGTCATTGGCAGAAGCAGCCAGATTGTCAGCCAAAGCGTTCCCTTGTATCTCACGGTGCCCTGTAACCCAGCCGACAACGACATGCTGTTTTGATGCGTACAGTGTGCACAGAAGTAAGTAAAGTGACACCAGCACGGGATTCTTGTGTTTTAGTAGTTTTCAGGGCTTTGACCACGCTTAGGGAATCTGTGTATATTACCGCTTTTTGCAATTTTATCTTTTTGATGTGTTTTACGACCACCAGTATTGCGTAAGCTTCTCCTGTGAAAATGCTTGCATCAGGATGAAGAACGCCGGCCTCGAAAAAGGATGGGCCTACCACTGCATAGGACACAAAAGTGTTGGACTTTGACGCATTGGTAAAGAACTCAGGGCATGTGTATTTATGTTGAAGTTCTAGAAAGTATGTATGTATGTGTGCAAGTGGTGCGTGCTTTGAGACTTCAACAAAAGATACATCACACTCAATAAGCTGCTACTGCCATGGTGGCAGATACGTTGCAGGAGCCATCAAACTTTGTTCAAGAAGAGGCATATCTGTTTCTTCGGCCAGGCCCCTTACACGTAGCGCGTAGGGCAGCCTAAATGAAGGACGATTCTTGAACAAGCCACAACAAGACAAATCAATATATGTGAAAAGAAAAGCGTGTTTCTTGTCTGCCTTCACCTTCAAAAAGCACAAAAAAAGACAGGAAACATCTTTGTGGGTGGAGTGACCATTCATTCGAATCCACGTACAGGCTCTCCACAGGGCTAGTTCGGAAAGCACACGTAAGAGGCGAATGCGAAGATGGTGGACCGGGTCGAAAATCTTCAAGGCTGATGGTGTTGCCGACTGATAGCCCCGTAATTCAGGCGCGTGCGTACGAGGCTTTTATATAAATTCATTGGACATTTCGTGTCACTACCCCTTGTAGTGCGTGACAACACTTTGAAAATGTTCATTGTTTTTAAGCACCTATCATTTAAATACTTGATGTGTGGGTTGAAGGTTAGTTTAGTGTCTTGTATGAGTCCACGAAACTTGTGCTCGGTCTTCACTGACAGAGGTTGACCATGCAGGGCGATGTCGGGGTCAGGATGAAAGCCTTTTTTCGGCTGAACAAGACACAAGTGCTTTTGCGCGTTGAGAATAAAACCATTCTCGTATGGCCATTGAGACACCTTGTTCAACCCTAGTTGAACTTGACATTGGCACATTGAGATGTTGCACGATTTGTCACCAATTTGTACATCATTGATATATATGCAGTAAAAATATTTCGTTGGAGAGGCAGGTGCAAGGAATTCATTTTAACTATGAAAAGTGTGCAGCTCAATACACTTCCTTGTGGCACTCCTGTTTCTTGGACAAATACTCGAGATAAGACAGTAGTAACTCGGACACGGAATGTACGGTTGCACAGGTAGCTTTTGATAATTTTCAGCATTCTACCCCGCACACCTAAATGTGACAGGTCTCGCAATATGCCAAGCGCCATGTAGTGTGCCTTTACCATATCGAGGAAAACAAAGAAAAAATTGCTTACGAACAAAAGCGTCGCGAATTTGTGCCTCGATACGGACAAGGTGGTCAGTGGTGGACCGAGCCTCTCAAAACCCATACTGGTATGGGTCAATTAGGCCATAAATTTCAAGGAATTCCGTCACGCGCCTGTTAATCATTTTTTCAAAGACCTTGCAAAGACAGCTGGTTAATGTTATTGGCCTGTAGCTGGAAACTGAGGCCGGGTCCTTGCCTTGTTTTAGAATTGGCACAACGATAGCTTCCTTCCAGGCTGAGGATAGCTCGCCGGAAGACCGTATCGCATTATACTGAGAAATAAGGGCTTTCTGGGTTTCAGTGGGTAGGTGTTTTAACATTTCATATGCAACACGGTCCGGGCTTGGGGTAGATTTATTGCAGCAGGTAAGTGAGGCCTGTAGTTCAGCCAAACAGAAAGGTTCATTGTATGCCTCATGTGTTGTGGGCTTGCTCTCTAATCTCTGTATTTCTATTTTGGTTTTGTATTGTCGGAACGCTTTATTATAGTGTGATGAGCTGGAGACTTGTTCGAATTGCGCTTCGAGAGTGTTAGCCTGGTCCTCCAAGCTCTCCCTTGTGTGTTCACTAGAGGAAGTGAATGTGCTTTTCGTCCTGCCAACTTACCAACCATGCTCCAGACTCGCACCTTATCAGTGTATGAATTATTGCCTGGTAAAAATTTGTGCCAACTTTCCCTTCTCGCCTGTCCGTGCGTCCTCTTTCCTTGCAATTTGACGTTCTTAAAGTTTACAGATTCTCGGCAGTTGCCGAGTCTCTAAGCAACTTCCTTGCCTTATTTTGTGTTCTTCGTGCATCACGGCACTCATTATTCCACCATGAGCCACGTCGTTTTCCTGACGGACCACATGTTTGGGGAATACATTTCGTTGCTGCATCAACCAAGAAAGCTGTAAAGCAGCACACAGCATCCTCTATGCTTAACTCCGCCATGTCAGTCCAAGTTAATACACTCATTTTTTGAAACTTTTTCCAATTAACTTTGTGGGTGAGCCTTTTGGGAACCTGGGCAACACATGTATTTGTTACTGATGTGCTGAAAACGATAGAAAAATGGTCACTTCCATATGAATCATTAATGACTTCCCATTTAAGTAGAGGCAGGAGTGATGGGGATGTTATGCTGAGGTCTATTGCTGAGTACGTATTGTTAGCGATGCCATAATATGTTGCCTCTCTCTGATTCAGGAGGCATGCACCGGAAGAAAAAGGAACTGTTCAATTATGCGACCTCACGCATCGGAGCGAGTCACCTGAGAGGCTACTCTGTGCATTAAATTCCCCTAGGACAAGGTAGGGTTCTGGAAGTTCGTCTATGCGGGACTGGGGTTCATGCTTTTTAAGACGGTGTTGTGGAGGTATGTAGAGAGATCAGATGGTGACGAGCTTATTCAAAAGAACTGCTCGAACAGCCACTGTCTCAAGGGATGTTTGTAGTGGCAGGTGTGTGCATGCGATCCCTTGATTGAATATAATGGCAACACCACCGGATGGCACATTGGCATCATTCTGATCCTTCCGAAAAATAACGTAATCACGTAAAAAGTTGGGGTATTTAGGTATAAGGTGTGTATCTTGTACGCACAGCACCTTAGGTGTATGTTTGTGTAAATGTTTTTGGATATTGTCCAGGTTTCTCAGCAGTCCTCTGACGTTGCTTTGTAGTATTTGTGTAATTAAATTTTGTATGGTGGTGTGTGTACAAAAGTGTTGCGTTAGGTTACAGGGCCTTTTGGGGGCCCTGTAGTTCGGGTTTATTTCTTTCCTGGGGCGCTCCAGAGAGTTGCGCCTATCCTTCGGCGTCTGAGGCACCGAAGGAGTCGTACTTGTATCCATCACCTCTTGTGAGGTGGTGGATGGTGCCTGCGCAGCAGGCACGTTCACAGAATTTTCGGACCTAACTGCGGTTTCAGTGGTCCGAGATTCAGCAGATACGGTGGTCTGGCGGCCCTGTTTGTCAGGTGGCGGAGGAGTACAGGCTGCTCAAGCCTGGGCCGATAGTACCACGACCGCGGCCACACTCTGGGAGGATTTCGCGGGTGCAGAAACATGTGGCACGGCGCCCCGGCGCGTCACATCTGCAAAGGAGGGGTAACAGGGGTTGTTCAGTGAAAAACGTTTACGTGCCTCTTGGAATGACAGATTGGACTTGATTTTGAGCTCTACTATTTGTTCCTCTTTTTTTCATGTGGGACATGAACGTGAATAGGCAGGGTGATTTCCTTCACAGTTTGAACTATGAGTTGCTTCGGAGGTGCAGTCATCCAATATGTGTTGAGTGGATGAACACTTTGCGCAAGTGGATCGCCCCCGCAACTCTGCGATCCGTGCCCGAAACGTTGGCACTTGAAACACCGACGAGGACTGGAGATATATGGTCTGACACGGAGCTTACAGTAGCCGGTTTCAAATTATTCTGGTGAGTCGCTGGTACTAAAAGTGACAATGATGTGTTTGGTGGGTATTTCTTTCTTGTCTCGTCGTGTAATGATTCTCTGTACCTTGCCTACATACTGGTCTTGCCATCCTTCTAATGGTTCACTTTCTGAGAGTTGTAGAAGGTCATCATCAGAAATGTAGCCGCGTACTGTGTTCATGGACCTGTATGGGCCCACGGAAACAGGGGTTTCTCCAAATGCTACAAGTTTAGACAGCTCCTCATATTGAGCTTTGTCACGAACCTAAAAAAGGAGATCGCCACTTCATACCTTTGTGACTTCATAGCCTGGACCTACTGCTTCGGTGCGAGTTTTGGACACAAGAAAGGGTGAAATAGTACGTAGTGTCTGTCTTCTTTTCGTTCTGGCTATAAATAACATAGTACTTTGGGAAGGTTGTTTTTGGTGTGTTGAGCATTAAAGTGTCTTCGCGACGCCTCCTTTTCAGGGAGCGATCAGGGAGGGGGGAAAAGCAATTGCCTTAAATTGACCATAAAGTTTGGCAGTGGTGCCAGCCGCCCACCACCGAGCCAAACCATGGGACGTGGCAGGAGATGCTGGGCAAGTCCTGTCGACGCCAGCTGTACAGCGCCGCTATAACCTAATATGAAATAGCCAAGACTGAGTATCCACACAAGGTTAACCCTTGCCACCAGGAAATTTTGAGGTACACGGAAAGGAGAGGATGACAGGACAGATAAAATGTGAGAGATAAAACGAAGATGTAGAATAAGAGAGATAGGAAAAGGCGACTGCTGGTTTCCCCTGGGTGCTTCAGCCCAGAGGTGCCGTCTACGTGAAGCCGGGGCCAAAGGGGTGTGTTTCCTCCACCAGGGTGCCTTTAAGATCCAAGCACCCAGCGTAAGCTCAACCTGCAGGAACCCCTTTTTTTCGGACACGGCTCAGCCACGCATGGCTAGGCATGGGAGGGAGTCGAAACCCCTCCGTTAGCTCGGGTCTGTGGTGTCGCTACACACCAAACGCCTGCGTGCGGAGACGCCGCAGCGGGGTTTCGATATATTCTGGAAAGTGCGCTTGTGCAAAATGTAAAAATGGGGTGCTTTGTCAGGGTTTCTTTGTTATCACGCCTAATCCTAACTATCAGTACACGCGTTACATGCTGTTTGTTCAAGCCCTCAAGAAGCTCACTCTCTGTCAGGTTAATCAAGTCTTGATCAGACATTACGCCTCGGGATCTGTTTAGGGAGCCGTGTGGCGTGATAGATACAGGTGTTGTTCCAAAAGAGGTGAGTTTTGTCCGGCTTTCATACTGGGTATTGGTTTGGACTTCGGATAAAAGGTCCCCGCTAGCCATACGTCTAGCCTTATATCCTGGACTAAGGGTATTCGTGAGGCATTTGGACACGACAAACGGAGAAATGGTTCTTCCGTTCTTTTCTTGCGTTTCACAGTGGATCACATGGAAGCGCGGGAAAGTTTTTTCGGCTCAGCAAATTCATGTATACGACAGCGCATTGTACTTGTAATTCATTATATGCCTGACAGCCGCAGATATCTCATAGTCTTCTGCGGTGAAAATGCTTGTTTGGGGGCGCAGTATACCGGCATTTGAAAAATATGGGCCAACAGCTGCACTGGACGCGCCAGTGGGAGACTTAGAAGCCTCTATAAAAAGTAGTGGGCAAGTATACTTGTGTTGGATTTTGAGAAAGTGCGTGCGTATATGTGCAGTAGGTTCGTGTTTAGTGACATAAACAAAAGATAGATTGCAGTCTATCACCTGCCACTGCCATAGTGGCTGATATACTGCTGGAACCATGAAACAGTGTTCTACAAGTGGCACGCCTGTTTCCTCAGCGAGCCTCCTAACATGGAGTGAGTAGGGCTGTCTTAGCGAAAGATGGTTGTGCGATAAACTAGAATTGGACAGATCATTATTTGTGGAGTGAGTGAGATGTTCCTCGTTTGCGTTCACCCTGAGATAGTATGTGAAAAACGTATAGCATATCTGCAGATGGAGCGACCATTCGTTTGACTCTGCATAGGGCTAGTGCGAAAAGCACCCGTAGAAAGGCGATTACCTAGGTGGTGGACAGGGTCAAGCATTTTTAAAGCTGATGGTGTCGCAGACTAGTAAGTTATAGCACCGTAATCGAGGCGCGTGCGCACAAGGTTTTCTATACAGATTCATCAGGCATTTCTTGTCACTTCACTACGCAGTGCGTGACACTTTCAAAATATTCATTGTTAAAAGCACCTGTTCTTTAAATACTTGCTGTGGGGTATGAAGGTAAGTTTTGTGTCTAATTGTACACCCAAAAACTTGTGCTCAGACTGTACAGACAGAGGTTAACCATGAAGGTCAATTTTGGATCGGGATGAACGCCCTTTTTGGCAAGTGCTCATTTGCGCGTTCACTTTGAAACCATACTGACCTGCCCTTTGAGAAACCTTGTTGAAACCTAATTGAACTTGTCGCACACATATTGAGAGGTTGAATGATTGAAAAGAGAGCTGCACATCTTCAATTTATGTGCAGTAAAACATATTGCGAGAGATAACGACGCACAAGGAGTAAATTTTAAATATGACGAGCGTGCAACTGAAACCTCCTTGCGGCACTCCTGTTTCCTGGACAAATTGATTGATATGTGGAGTTTCGCGTCTCAAAACCACCATACGATTATGAGAGACGCCGTTATGGAGGGCTCCGGAAATTTTCGACCACCTGGGGTTCTTTAACGTGCACCCAAATCTGAGCACACAGGCCTACAAAATTTGCGCCTCCATCGAAAATGCAGCCGCCACAGCCGGAATTTGAACCCGCAACCTGCGGACCAGCAGCCGAGTACCTTAGCCACGAGACAACCATGGCGGGCTTTCCTGGACAAATGTTTGTGACAACACTGTGCCCAATCGAACACAGAATGTGCGATTGCTCAGGTAGCTTTCGATTATGTTCAACATCCTACCCCGTACACCGAAGTTTGAGAGGTTTCTCAGTATGCCTTTGCGCCACGTAGTATCATAGGCCTTCCCCATATCGAGGAACACAGGGAGAAAAAACTTATTATGAACAAAGGCATCACGAATTTGAGGCTTGATACAGACAAGGTGGTCAGTGGTGGACCTAGCCTCTCGAAACCCGCACTGCTATAGGTCACGTAGGTCATTAACCTCAAAGAAGTACATAAACCATCTGTTTATCCTTTTTTCAAAGACCTTGCAAAGACAACTGGTTAGTGCTATTTACCGGTAGCTTGAAACTGCGAATGGGTTCTTGCCTTGTTTTACAATAGGAATAACTGGCTTCTTTCCAAGTCCAGGGCACTTCGCCGAAAAGCCATACAGTATTATACAGACAGAAAAGTGCTTTTAGGGTTTCAATGGGCAGGTGTTTTAGCATTTCATATGACACAAGATCGGAGCCAGGGGCAGACTTGTTAGATCACTTTAGTGAGGCCTGTAGCTCAGCTAAACAGAAAGAAGCATTTTATGCCTCATGAATTGTGGATTTGCGATGTAGTTTCTCTTTTTCTATTCTGACTTTGTATTGTGGAAACTCGGCGGTATAGTGCGACGAGCTGGCGACCTCCTCAAAGTGTGCGGCGATGAAATTCGCCTGATCTTCCAACCTGTGGCCCTGCGTGCTTACAAGGAGAAGTGAATGTGCTTGTCTTCCGGCTACTTTGCCAACCGTGTTCCAAACCTTAGCTTCATCTGTATAAAAATAATCCCTGTTAAAAAGATCTGCCAGCTCTCCAGCCTAGCCTGCCAATGCACTATTCTACCCTGAGACTTGATTGTCTTGAAACTATTGACATTTTCTGCAGTTGGTGAATTCCGAAGCAACTTCCACGCTTTGTTTTGTCTTTTACGGGCATCTCGACACTCACTATTCCACCAAAGGACGCGACGTTAACTTCCAAGTCCCGTTTGTAGAAGACACCTTGTTGCAGCATCAATTAAAAAAGCTGTAAGGTAATCTACAGCTGCATCTTCGCATAAACCACAAGTATCAGACCAACCTAGGCTGCTAGCTTTTCGAAACTTTTCCCAGTCTGCCTTGTCATTCTGTCATTTGGGAGACCCTGGAGGACCTGTTTTATCTACTGTTTTACTCTAAATAAACAAAAATGGTCACTTCAGTATTAATTATTTATGACTTTCCATGTCAGTAAAGGTTGGAGCGATGGAGAGGTCTCTCTATGAGTCGGTGTTGTTAGTAAGGCTATATGATGGGTCTTTTCGATTTAGGAGACAAGCACCAGAAGAAAAAAAGAACTGCTCAATTAGACGGCCTCGCGCATCGCAGCGAGAGTCACCCAATAAGCTACAATGAGCATTAAAGTCTCCTAGGATGACATATGCTTCTGTAAGTTCATCGATTAGTGACTTGAATTTGTGCCTGTGCAGTTGATGTTGTGTGGGTATGTAAATACTGCAAATTGTTACCAATTTATTGAATATGACTGCTCGTATAGCTACTGCTTCAAGAGATGTTTGAAGTTGAAAAATGTGTGCATGCTGTTCCTCGACTAACTATTATGGCAACACCACCGGATGAGGCGACAGCATCATCTCGGTCCTTTCGAAAGATAACGTATTTGCGTAGAAAGAAATTGTGTTTCGGCCTTATGTGCGTTCCTTGCACACAGTACTTTTAGTGCATGTTTGTATAGGAGCTCCTGGATATTGTCGAGGTTTCACAGTAGTCCTCTGACGTTCTACTGTAGTATTTGTGTTATTTTATTTTGTGTGGTGCTGTGTTTACAAATGTGTTGCCTTAGATTACAGGGCCTTTGGGAGGCTCTTTAATTCGAATTTTTTCTTTCTTGGCGCGCTCCAACGAGTTGCGCCTATCCTTCGGCATTTGAGGCACTAGAGGAGTCGTAGTTTTATCCATCACATCTTGTGAGGTGGTGGATGATGCCTGCTCAGCAGGCACGCTTACGGAACTTTCGGACCTAACTGCACTTGCAGTGGTCCGAGGTTCAGCAGACACGGGGTTCTGCCGAGTTTGTTTGTCAGGTGGTGGACTAGTACAGGCTAGTCCAGCTGGGGGCGCTAATGGCACGACCATGGCCCCACTCTGTGTGACATTCGCGGGTGCAAAAACAGGTGGCGCGGCGCCCCGGCGCGTCACATTTACGAAGGAGGGATAAGAGGGGTTGCGCAGTGAAAAACGTTTACGTGTCTCTTAGAATGACAGATTGAATTTGACGTACAGTTCTGCTATTTGTTTCTCTTTTTTCCACGTGGGGTATGGTCGAGAATAGGCAGGGTGATTTCCTTCACACTTCGAAAAAGAGTTGCTTCCGAGGTGCAGTCATCCGATATATGTTTAATAGATGCAGACTTAGCGCAAGAGGCTCCCCCTCTGCAACTCTGCGATCCACGCCCGAAACGTTGACACTTGAAACATTGACGAGGATAGGGATATATGGTCTTACATGGAGCTTACAGTAGCCGGTTTCAATTGATTCTGGTAAGTCAATAGACTCAATAGTACCGAAGGTGACAATTGTATGTTTGGTGAGTGTTGCTTTCTTGTCTCATTGTATAATGATTCTCTCTACCTTCACTACATCCTGGTCTTGCCAGGCTACTAATAGTTCACTTTCTGAGAGTTGAAGATCATCTTCAGAAATGACCCCACGGACAGTGTTCATGGACCTGTGTAGGCCCACGGAAACAGGGGTTACTTTAAACGCTACAAGTTTAGACAGCTTCTCATATTAAGCTTTGTCACGAACCTCCAGAAGGAGATCGCCACTTCCCATCTTTGTGACTTTACAGCCTAGACCATTGCTTCGGTGAGGGTTTACGACACAAGAAAATGTCTGTCTTCTTGAACATGCTGTCTTCTTTCGTTCCGGTTAAGAATAACATGGTACTTTGGGAAGGTCGGTATTGGTGTGTTGAGCATGAATGTGTCTTCGGTACGCCACCTTTTCAGGGAGCGATCAGAAAAGAGGGGAAGCATTTTCTATAAATTGACTATAAAGTTCAGCAGCGGTGCCAGCCGCCCACCACCGAGCTGTACAGCCAGCTGTACAGTGCTGCTATAACCGAATATGGAATAGCCAAGACTGTGTATCCACACAAGGTTAACCCTTGCCGCCAGGAAATTTGGAAGTAAATGGAACAGAGAGGGAGACAAGACAGAAAGTGTGAGACAGAGACGAAGATGTAAGGAGGGAGAAACAGGAGAAGGTGTCTGCCAGTTTCCCCTACATCTCTCAGCCCAGGGGTGCCGTCTAAGTGAAGCCGGGGCAAAAGGTAGTGTTGCCTCTGCGGGGGTCCTCAAAGCTCCAATCACCCGGCGTCCGCTCAACCCCCAGGATACCCTTTTTCCCGGACACGGCAAAGCCACGCACGGCAAGGCGTGGGAGTTAGTCGAAACCCCTCGTTAGCTCGGGTCCGTGGTGTCACTACAAACCAAACGCCTGCGTAAGCAGATGCCCCTGCGGTGCGCTAGCAACCTCACTGCATCAGGGCTTCGTGCATTGAAAGAATGAGTGAGCTACTGGCGAGAGCAATGAGAAAGTGGGGCATCGGAATGACACACAACCTCGCATCAAGGATGATGCCACTGTTGACGCGGCCGCAAAACTAGCCGCCAAAACAAAGATTCACAAGGGGTTAACTTTCCTGCACAGACGGCCCTGTCACTCACATAGGCGTGGCAAACAAAACCCTTTCTGAAAAAATACGGCTACAGCGTAATATCGTACAAATTTTCAAAAGAGCACAAAATCTTCTCGCAGACCACAGAGAGTGGATATACCATCGCGGCAACGTCGAAGACGCCCGAGTCTTGTAATCCAGAAGTTGCCAAACCAGAAGGCAAATCTCAGAATTTGGACATGCGAACAACACGAGGAAACATCAACCAGTCAATTTTCACCGACCGACCATTTTCTACACTGTCTCCAGAACCAATGGAAGAAACCCCTTAAATAACAGCTGCGGAATTAACAAATATGGAGAGGAGATAATCACAAAGAAAAAGCTCTGGCTTCTAAGCCGGCCGGACATTCACCTCTGTAGAAAAGACCGAATCGCGTCTCGAACCGAAGGGTCAGTTTCTAGTATTAAAGGCAACATTAAACGTGGCTGCAGGAGTGCCTTTCTGTGTATGTAACGATTTTTGTATCACTACCTGTCATTGCTGTGCGTCGTACAATTATGTCATTACAATACCTGAATTTGTACAAGACAATCTAGCGAAATGGCCGTAAGCGCACTATGAGGGTCGCAAGTCTGCCGTTTTTTACGGTGCTGCATGTTTGCATATGTCACAATTTTCCTTGCCATAGCAAAGATATCAACAGTCTCGGCTGGATACTGCCGCCGGCGTCGGCCGTTGCCACCCACTCCACTATATGTTTATGTTTAGTGGCTCCCAAGTCACTGTGGCATTATGGGGCAATGAACATGCGATGCAGCAGCTCGATCAGCACACGATGATGGTGAAGAAGAATCCATACCATTTTCAAGGACTGATGCTGCAATGACAATCCGAAAATCGCTAATGCAGAATTAAAATCCCACGTGAAACGCCAAGTGCCTACGGCACACGCGACTGCATAGACCGGACACGTCTCATCGGCTCCGGCCCTCCGTCTGGACTCTCTCGACTTGAGACATCGATGCTTGTCGACCATGGCTTGGTGTCGCCTTCACCAAAGCTTTCGCCTTCCCCAATCATCATGAAAGACAGTGCTGCTTGCGGTCATTTGCGGCAGCAATGAAACTACAGAGCACGTTCTCTGTCTCTGCCTCGCTACAGAGTGCAAAGACGGCACTTGCTGCTGCGTTAGCTCGCCTCGACGACAGACCTTTGTCTGAACAATCAGTGCTTGAAAGGCGACATGATTTGTGTGCTCACAGAAAATCAGTGTAGGCCTTACTGAACTTCTTGCGTGGCAGTGGCCTACTGTATCGACTATAGCACCCCAGCCCCCCCTTCCTTCTTTTTTGCGTCTATTTCCCTTTCACTTTCTTTCCCATCTTCTTCCCCATTCCCCCTTCCCTTAGTGCAGGGTAGCAAACCGGATGCTCCATTTTCCGGTTAACTTCTTGGCCTTTCCCTCATTTTATTTTGTCTCTCTATGTATCTCATATACATGTAAAAGCAATGAAGAAAGAAATCAATAAAAAGACAAGAACGTGGGGCCTCTGAATTGTGAGTGCGAGGTGTTAACCACTGTGCCACGAAGGAGCACCTCCTTCAGCGTTCAAACGGCAAGCTATCTATATCGACCAGGCCCGCAAACACTCAAGTTCAATGATCACCTGTAGGGGCGGAAAAAATCAACCACCGGCGCGTTTCTGTTTCAAACACCCAGAGTGAATCTACTAACCTCTCTCACACTCACGCTATTCCACTTTCTTGTAGGGGCGTCTTTGTTGGGGCCAAGTTTTATTTTTAAAATGATGAAATACTACATTTTCTCTTACCGCTACACATAAAAAACAACTTGTTCTTCTAGCAAGTAGTTTTTCTTAAACATGTGCTGCGTCATAATAGTTTTTTGTAATAGTTTTGTAATAGTTTTGTAATAGTTTTGCTCCAGCTCACTTAAGGTTAGCAGCAGCTTATTGACATCATTATCCTCATTTCGAAGTTTGCGGCGGCCAATGGTTGCGACGCCAGGTAACGGCTCACGGTACGTTCGGATGTGTTGGACTGCTTTGTTTCGCTGTAAATATTTTTGAGCCTCTGCCGACCAACACACTCTTTCTCGTTCTGTTATTTTGACTCGTTCAAATGCTTCCGTGAAGGGAATTCAAGTGACTGTCGGGGAACGACGCAATCGTTGAAGTTTCATTGGATGAACACCAGTTACAAGCCAGGGCCGGTGAATAGAAACCACTTCAGTTTTTTTTTAAGCAGGGTTGTTTGCGGGGCTAGTTGGTTCATTGCCAACATATGTAGTTTTTTTTGCCAATGAATGGGTAGGCGTCGCGCGGTGACAGCTCATTGCAATATTAAATTTAAAACTGTTTAACGTCTCATTCTGTAACCGGAAAAACGTGCGTTACTTGCGGCATGGCTTCACGTGAGAACGAGTCGCCGACTCAATGTTAATTCTGGATTTCTATCACCAGGTAACACCAACAGGGCTGTTGCGGTGAAAGAAGGCAAATAAATTACTGTCGCCTCGCATGTGTCTTCGGAACTAGCCCTTATATTAGTGCAAAACCTACTTGTTATTTGTTTACCGCAGTCGCGTTTGAAAACATCACATAATTATGGGTCTGGTTTTGCTATAGTGTGACAAGGAAAGCGTCACGTAAATGAGAAGTACTTCTTTTTCTGCCACAGCCTCCTGGCCACCTGACATGGAAGCGACTGTGTACAATGGGCAAGGAACCTGCTATATGACATACCTTGTGAAGAAGCAGTCCTGAGGGATACATGTGTTATGTGGTACCATTACATATAAGCATAAAATACTGCTGTTTACTGGTTAACTGAGTTATTTGTTTACTTTGGAAGATTTCATGCATTGATTATGCATTGAATACATACACTATTATCTGGTGATGTTACTTGTTTTTCCTGACTGCCATGCAACGACAGGATTGATTGATTGATTGATTGATTAGTGTAGTTATTGGCGCAAGGGCCAGCTGTGGCCAAAGTGCGCCAGAGCGATGATAATGAACTGGGTGACACGCAGTGTGAATAAAACAGATGTGACGTGGCTGTAAATGGGCCAAAAAACTGTCGCTGTAGGTGCGTAAAAATATACATATAGTAAAATTATGACAATGACAATGATGTGTGCTAAGTAGACTTAAAATGCTTTAAAAATGATACGTATATGAAATAAAAGCTTGGCGTGGGGCACCAATGCCTCGGCAGAGCCCTTAAAACAAGAGCATGGAGGCCTGGGCTCATTGAAGCAGCTATCACAGCGGCATCTTCTAGACAGAGAATGCGCTATGAACTTGTTGGGCTAAAAACATTCAATACTTACTCCTTTTAGAAAGCCAAGGACTGATTTTGCGTCGAAAAGCGGCTCTTCATTGAGAAACATAGTAGATTGTAAAGGAAGATGATAGCGGTAAATATTCTTTCTCTCTCTTCAGTCTCTGGGACACTCCAGGAGGACGTGGAGGACGGTAAGCCTCTCGCCACATCTACCACAAGTAGGAGGTTCTTCGCCAGTCAGAAGAAAGCTATGGGCACCATATGTGTGTCCTATTCTGAGGCGACAGAATGGGACATCAGTTTGCCCATGTTCTTGTAGCGGAGGGCCAGTTACCGAACCGCGGCCTAATCAAGTGAAACTTATTATTTATTTCTGTGTCCCACAAGCGTTGCCAGTAGCATCGCAGTTTATTGCGTAGGAAGGGTTTTAGATATGTTGAAGGGACAGTAGCGGTAGGGTTAATAGCACGCAATATAACTGACGTGGACATTTCGTCAGCTAACACATTGCCCTCGATACTTCTATGGCCAGGTACCCAGAAAATAGTAACACGCTGGTTGGACATATACGCAGTACACAGAACGGAATACAGCTCAATATTACCGGATTTCTGAATTTGAAAAGGGATCTTACTGCATTACGACGCTTAACGATGTCTGCGAATGTAATTGATTTTTGTATGTTTGATTTCTGTATATGCTTCACAGCCGACAATAGTGCATAACCCTCAGCCGTTATTATACTTGTTTCCGGGTGCAGTACATCAGATTCCGAGAAGGATGGTCCGACGGCTGCATAAGCCACCCCTGCATGCGACTTAGAAGCGTCGGTATAAAACTCTACGCTTCTAAGTCCCAACTACTCATGCGTCGGTATAACACTCTACGCATGAGTAGTTGGACTGGAGTTGTCGGAAATGCATTTTAATATGTGCTTCTGGTGCGTGTTTAGTGATCTCGGCAAATGAGGTATCACAATGTATAAGCTGCCACTGCCACGGCGGTATAAGTTTTACTGTGGGCATAGGACAAAGTTCTAGCAGCAGAACACCCATTCCTCGATCAAGTTTCTCACCACGCAAAGAGAACGACTTTCTTGCTGTGGGTCGATTATGGAAGAGGGTGGCAGCGGTCATATCGTTTATAGCTGAATAAGAAGGATGCTTGATGTCTGTGCGTACCTATATAAATAAGTGAAACTGCTAAAGGATCGCTGAGGTGAAGTGACACTGATTCGACTCTCCATAGAGACTCTGGATCGGACTTGTCCTGAAAGCACCGGTTTTCAAGTCGGATACCAGATGGTGAACGGAGTCTAGAATTTTCAAAGCACTTGGCGTTACGAATGATAAATTATAGAGGCATAATCAAGGTGCCACCAGACAAGGCTTTGTACAAGTTCAAGAGACGCTTCCGATCATTACCCCATGTTGTACGTGATAGGAGCTTTAGGAGGCTCATCGCTTTCAGACATTTGATTTTTACATATTTATTATGAGGAATAAACGTGAGCTTAGAATCTAAAGTGGTTCCCAGGAATTTATGCTCGCGGCTCACAGAGAGTTGGTCTCCCTTGATCGCAATATTGGTAGTGGCATTACCCCTCGTTTGTTGGAGAAGCGTACGCTAGTACTTTTCTGGGTGTTTAGTTTTAACCATTCTCATCCTCCATTCAGAGAATTTGTCATTTCAAGCTGCACTTGTCGTTCGCAGATAGATATATTGCAGGATTTGAAACTCATCTGCACATCATCAGCATACACGGAATATAACATCGCGCTTGGTATTACTGATTGCAGGGAGTTGATTTTTACAAGGAAGAGTGTGCAACTAACCACGCTCCCTTGCGGAACACCAGTATCTTGGGTAAATGATCTAGAGATAGCATTTCCTGCTTTTACCGCGAAAGTTTCGATTAGACAGATAGCTTTCAATTGTGTGTGACGTCCCCGCAAACACGGACTGAACCCAGTCCTTTCATGACGTTTACGCTCGTTTCTTAAACCCAGGCATTAAATAAAAGGAAAAAGAAAACCTTCGGTGTAACGAATGGGCATTCTGGAGTGGAGTACCTGAAAGGATTATTTCTACTCTTCTCGCCCCCCCACCCCCGCGCAAACACGAGGACGGGCGGCCGCCTTGATGTCTACAGACAGTGTGACAGTGTACGGTGGCAATAATTCACGCGCACCCTTCAGATTTGTGGCATGGGGAGCAGCAGAGCACCTTTTGTTGGTTCGGGGGGTTTGACCCTGCTGCAGCGCCTGTGCCGGGTCCGGCCTGACTCTCCATCAGCCTCCGTGGCTCAGGGCTCATTACTTAGTTCTGCCGCGAATGGCCACCCGCGGCGTTTGAATGCCGAACAAGCGGCGGCCTGCGGAGAATTTCGCGGGACACACCAAGCTGCAAGGAAACGTTGAGACTCAGTCTGGACATTGGCTCACAAGTACCAGAAACCGGGGCAATTGGTTCGGCCGAAAACATTTGCGGCACAACACTGCAACTCCGGACGTTGGCCATTACAGACGGACGGACTTTGTCGGACGCATCGGGACCACTGTTCGCCCGTAATTCAAGTGTCTTCGGACTGCTCGCCGATCTCTCTCTCGGATGCTTGAGTTTGTACATTGTTACTTGCCTCAACTTGTTTGGGAGGGGGTTTTCTACTGGTATGGGCCGCGGGGGTGGCCGTCGAAGATGATACACTCCGACTGCAAGAAATGTGTCGTGTCAACAGTGGCGATTGGTTAGGTGCCACAGAGGGCCGGTGTCGTGTCCTACGAAAGGGTCTACGGAACGGCGATCGAAGAGACGATGTGATGAGAGTCGATGAGATGAAGACTAAGGCCGGGATGGTATGACAAGTAATGAAAGTTAGAGATGGGAAACGAAAAAGCGAGTGATTGCGGGACGTTATGAAAGAAGATTAAGAGGAATCGCTGATAGAGGCGACGAAGACGATGAAGAACGCCAACATGGACAATTCGTGAGACGAACTTTATGCACCTATTTAGACGAGATTTGCAGGAAGGTTAAGTGGCGTGTTGAGACATTGCGTGGCTTTATTCATGAATAACCTCAATAATTTCTGTCGTCGTGTGTCTCCTTTATATAGCATATACTTGTATTGTTGCAGTTATGTTCTTTCTGTGCGCTCTGTGTCGAATGTCGCAAATGTCCAAATCATGTGTTATAATTTTGGGTAGTGGTCGATGTGTGCGGTATACGATGTTTTAAGTTAGTAATAAATTAAATGAATCAGTAAACAGGAACAGGTCGTAGCGTCTTTTCCTGGCACCAGCACGAATCCTGTATGTGGCACAGGGATTGAGACACGTAGCCAAGAAGGAACCAGATAGAAAAAGGGTGAGGTTTTCTTCCCTCTCTTGGCAATCCAGTGGCGTAGCGGGGGGACGTCTCATAGGTTCAACCATGTTCCCATGGAGGCCCATGGCGGCAAGATCGCGTAGAATCCGGAATCGCCATTAGGTATCTTACGCTTTCTCCAGGTCTAGGAATACGGAAAGTACAAACTGCCTATAAATAAATGCATCTCTGATGTATGTCTCTATGCGAACATGGTGGTCTATTGTCGACCCTCCACTTTCTGGAGCCACACCGAAGAGGGTCTAGTATACTGTTACTTTCTAGAAAGTGGATTAAGCACCGGTTTAACATTTCCTCATATAGGTTGCATAGACAGCTTGTTAACGCTATTGGCCTGTAGCTGGCGGCCAAGGACGTGTCCTTGCTTTGTTTAAGTACTGGATGACTATAGCTTCTTTCCATGACAAAGGAATTTACCCAGCTGCCCACATGATATTGAAGAGAGTTAGGAGTGTTTTTAGTGCTCGGGTGAATGTACTTGATCATTTCGTACATTATACGATCGCCACCTGGCGCCGAGTTGTTGCAGTACGCACGAGATGCCTTAAGTTCAGCTAATGATAATGGTCAATTGTAAGTCTCCCTGGATAGACGTTTACATTTAAGGGGTTGCCGCTCTTCGCGTTCTTTTAATCTTAAAAGACGTTTCTGTATAGTGTGATTCACTTGAGACATATTCAAAGTGTTCGCCTAGGCAGTGCACCTGCTCCTGCAGGCTCTCCCAACGGCTACTTACCAAGAGCAGGGGGTGTGACTTCTGACCCCATTAATTTGTTTACCCTATTCCAACCTTCGTTTTTGTTGGTGTAAGAATTTATACAGGAGAGGTACCTATTCCAACTTTCTTTCTTTGCAAGACGGCACGCGTTCTTCTGGCGTGGGACTAACCTGTTTGAAATTGACGAGGCTTTCAGCCTTTGGGTAATTTTGGAGTAGTCTCAAGCTTCATTTGACTATTGCGCGCTTTCCGACCATCGTCGTTTCACCAAGGGATGCGACGCTTATCCGTCATTCACGTTAGTTCGCTTAATACATTTCACTGCAGCATCAATAATAACCACTGTTAGGTATGCTACAACATTGTTTATATAAAATCAGCATTGCCATCTCCGTCTAAAAATGTAATTTCCCGGAACAGTTACCAGTTGGCTGACTTGGTGTTTCAACGAGGAAAGTCAGGCGAGCATGTTCTTTTTTTGTAACTTCAGCATAATCGGGAAGTGGTCACTCCCAAAGGGTTCTTGAGGACGAACCACTCTAGATATAGAATTATTGTACTCGAGACAATACTCAGGTTTGTAGAAGAGTATGTGTTGTGTGTAGTGCTATAATATTTTGATTATTTTTTGTTAAGTAAACATGCACCTGACGAAAACGTAAAGTGTTCTACTAGGCGTCCTCGTGCATCCAAACGGGAGTCACCCCATAGGGGATTACCTGCATTTAGGTCACCAACGACTATATATGGCGGAGGAAGTTCATGATTGAAGCTTTTAAATTGTAATAAGGGCTGCAGCGCGAGCACGAATGTGCTAGAAGAAACAAACGAAAGTCGAGGCACGGAAAGCCAAAGAGGACAACACGAGCGCTTGTGTTGTCCTCTTTGCTTTCCGTGCCTCGACTTTCGTTTGTTTTCTTCTAGGACATTCGTGCTCGCGCTGCAGCCCTTATTACCATGAATTCAAACCAACTAGCCCAAATTGCCATTCTTCTTTTAAATTGTGTCTTCGAAAGTTGACAGCACGGCGCAATGTAAATAGAGGTAATTGTTAGTACCTTCCCGAACAGCACTGCTCGAACAGAAAGTGCCTCAAGAGAAGTTTGGAGGTTTAATTGCTTACAGGCAACACCTTTATCAACGTATCTATGGCGACACCGCCCAACGAAGCGGCAGCGTCGTCACGGTCTTTGCGAAAGATGGCATATTGCTTTAGAAAGTTTGTGTGAACTTGACATGTGTTTCACTGAACACACAGCACCTTTGGAGTATGTTTATTAGAAGTTCTCTTACATCAACGAGGTTATGGAGAAGTCCTCTCACATTCCACTGTAAGATCTGTGTGTCCATTTTAGATGTTTTGTGTTGTGTGCTCAAGGATGGAAAGTTAGCTCACGGACCTTTCCCAGGGGCCGTGACACGAGATTTTTTTTTTGGATCGGTCGATGGAGTCGCGGCGATCCTTAGGCGCTGACTGCGCCCTCACGCTTGGTGTTGTCCATTGCCTCTTGCGAGGCGCTGGACACGCGCTCTTGCGGAGCGCTGCGTTTGTTTTGAGGGCCTCGCCTCAAAAGACGAGACCTTCGCGGCCCCCAGCCCGGAGGTTGGTGGGTCTTTCTTGGATGGCGGAGCAGCACTTGCTGCAACCGCCGAGGTGGCGGATGGCGTCACCTCTGACTCACTGCACGTGCGTGTGCCGGACAGGCGCCGGGGCCGTCGTGGCGCTGCCCCCTGACGCGCCACTTCGGCAAAGCTGGTTTCTGGTTGGTAGGACACCTGCCTTCGTGCCTCCCTAAATGAATTGTTTTGTTTAACTTTAATTGTGACAATTTCCTTTCCTTTTTTTCAGCATGGCCCTGACCGTGAGTAGGCGGCATGCTCCCCATTACAGTTCGCACAGTAAGAGAGTTTTCACAGGCATGAGATTTGTGTTCTTCAGCACTGCATTTCGTGCAAGTTAGGCGGCCTCGGCAGTTCTGTGGACTGTGGCCGAATCGCTGGCATTTGAAACATCGGAGAGGGTTTGGTATATATGGCCTCAATCGAAGCTTGATGTACCCAGCCTCAACGGAGTCGGGCAGTAGACTTGAATTGAAGGTAAGTATCAGGTGCTTAGTCTGGACTTCTTTGCCGTCACGCCTCATCCTAATTCGTTTCACGTTGATGACATTCTGTTCGCAGAAACCCTCCAGGAGTTCAGCCTCCGTCAGCCCTAACAGGTCATTATCTGAAACAACGCCACGGGTGGTGTTCAAGGTTCGGTGTGGGGTTACTATTAATTTGGTCTCTCCAAATTTCACTACATTAGGCAGTCTCTCATATTGTTTCTCGTCGCGGAGCTCCAACAGGAGGTCACCACTTGCCATTCTCGATGCTTTATATCCTGGGCCAAACATTTCCGTAAAAGACGTTGAAACCAGAAAAGGTGAAAGCATTCGCACTGGTTTGCCGGGTGTGTCAGCGTGGATAACATGGAATCTGGGAAAAAATACTTTCTGGTGAAGAAAAAACTGGAAGACTTCATCGGTGCGCCCTCTTTTCTGAGGGTGATCAGGGAGTGTGGGGAAGGAACTAGCCATGTAAATTTTTATTTTCGGCAGCGGCGCCAGCCACCCACCATGGAGTCCTACATGGTGACGCTGCACGGTCTGTAAGTACAGGCTCTAGACGCCAGCTGTATGCCACCGCATTAGCCGAATATGGTTCATCCAAGGTAGGATAGCCACACAGGGTTAACCCTTGCCGCCAGGAAACATGGAAGTCAATGGAAGCGAGTAGAGGACAGGAAAGATTTGAAGTAAGAGAAAAGACGAAGGTGTGAGGTGGAGACAGGAAAAGGCTACTGCCGATTCCCCCAGGGTGGGTCAATCCGGGGGTGCCGTCTACGTGAAGCCAGGGCCAAAGGGGTGTTGCCACCGCTGGGGGGCCTTTCAGGTCCAATCACTCAGCATTGGCTCAACCCCAGGATCCCCTTTTCCACGGACACGGCAAAGCCATGCATGGCTAGGCGTGGGAGGGATCGAGACCCCCTGTTAGCTAGGGTCCGTGGTGTCGCTACACACCAAACGCCTGCTTGCGCAGACGCCCCTGCGGGTCCTGGATGTCTCTGTATCACTCAGTGGCACCACCATATCTACTTCCCTGTATAAAAAACCAACTGACCGCCAACAGTATCTGCATTTCCACAGCAGCCACCCCCATCACTGCAAAGCAGCAGTTCCTTATTCTCAAGCCCACAGATAGAGAAGAATTTGCTCTGAAATCACACAATTTGACACCCACGCAGATGAATTGAGAGCAGCTTTCTTGTGAAAAGTATCCCGAAAAAATGATTGACAATGCAATTGAGCGCGCTCGCTCTTTGGACCGAGATTCAACAATGGGAGAAAAAGGCGAAAATAACGATATAACTTCAGGGGCAAATTTAATCATCACATACTCCGCCGCCGCCCCTCGGGTGAATTCTATACTAACCCGCCACTTCAACATACTTAAACATAGTAGTCGGCTCTCTGCTGTTTTTCAGACTCCGCCCAAGGTGGTTAACCGAAGATATAAAAGCCTGCATGAGAGACTTACTGGTCAGGGCAAAAACATACAATCCGACCACCATTAGGGCTGTAGACCATGCGGGAAACCTCGCTGCAGGGTGTGCACACACATGGTGACCACAGATACGGCCGAAGCCTCGTGTTCAGACTATGTCTACAAAATTAAAGACGACCATAACTGTGACTCAGCCAATGTGCTATGCAAAATTTGATGTGAGGTGTGCAAACAGGAATTTATTGGACACTCGGAAACCATGTTCCGTTTGCGTTTTAACAAGCGCAGGACGCACGTAAAGGGCCTCCGTAATTAGTCGTTCTCCAAACATATCAACCTTCCTGGTCATTCTTTCGAACGCGTAAGTGTCATACTCCTACAATCCGGCTTGGAGAACACACGGGAACGCGAACAACGGGAGTCATACTTCGTAAAGAAATTCAGATCACTTACCACGGAATCAACGAGAGCTCCGGGCGACTGACGTGCCTGCGCGAAGTTTCGTGAAACACAGAAAGTGAATTACTCAATTAATTTCTTTATACATACCTGAAGTGGCACACATAGAATGATCAATATAGTGCGTGAAAATAAACGAATTCGATGCTACGTGCACCGACCGGCGCGTATTAGCATTATTAGATGTTATCTTTATTTTTAAGTACTTTATTATTAATAACATTTTATTATGTTTCGTTATTTCGTTTACGTTTTTGTTTGTTCATTATTTATTGAATATCCATTCATTCATTTTGAGTATGACTGGTTGTACACTTTTCTGCAAGAGAGGGCAGATGGGTGGAGAGGGGAGAGGGCAAAATAGCTTTGAATCGTGGCCAATATTTTCCTAAAGCTGGAGCGGGTCGTATGCTTCTTGCGTGTGCGTGCGTGCGTGTGTGTGTGTGTATGTGTGGTGTGTGTGTGTGTGTTGTGTGTGCGTGTGCGTGTGCGTGTGCGTGTGCGTGTGCGTGTGTGTGTGTGGTGGGGGGGGGGGCCGATGCCACGGGCCAGCCGCCGAACCACGTGAATTTTTACTCGATCCATGTGTGGGATGCGAGTAAGCGGAACTATGTTTCACTTTTTCCCTTTGTCTTGGTCGCCTCCGCTGGTGGCGCGTCTTATCTCTAGCAACAATGCAAGGTTTACGCGCCCGCTTCCGGCGGCTCTCCGTCACTCCTTTCTCCTTTCTTCTTTCTCTCCTTCTTCTTGTTGTTGTCGCTTGCTGTCTCGCTCGCCGGTTGGTCTCGTTTTTCTCTTTTTTTTCTTTTTCGTTATCGGGGTTTTCAAACTGTGAGGGCGGCCCTCTGTGACGGGAACTTGTATCATTTCGCTTAGATCCTCCGAAGAAGTCTGGTACACCAGGCGAAACAATTAGGTATAATAAACATTTTATTGCTTTCTTTACTATACTACTCTACTCTGGAAGTTATATATATATATATAATATATATATATATAATATATATATATATTATAATATATATATATATATATTATAATATATATATATATATTATATATATATATAAGGGAAAAAAGTGTATACCTAAGGGCTCGTTTTTCCGTGTTTTAACACAATAATAATGAGATCTAACAGACAGTAATGCCAAGGAATGTACAGGGGAAGTTATTAGAACCAATGGAATGTAAATAAGAAGAAAGAAAAGTGGATGAAAAAATAACCAGCCATGAGCAGGAATCGAACCTACGACCTTCGAATAACGCGTTCGATGCTCTAACCACTGAGCAATCACAGCGGCCTTCCCTCCATCCACTTTTTTGGGTTTATATGTGAATTTAAAAGTGGGAGTGACAGTCAGCGCCATCTATAAGCCAAACAACGAGTGGGAAAACACTCTTATTCGCATGTTTTGGCGTCACGTAGCACGTGAACTATATATATAATATATATATATATATATATATATATATATATAATATATATAATATATATATATATATATATATATATTATATATATATATATATATAGTCCAGTAGATCCTCCGGTGAGCGGTCACAACGTGGTTTATTTCGACGTTTCGGCCTAGAGTCTGGCCTTCATCAGGATTAAAGGTACAGTTTGTTGGTGCTCAGCTTTATAGAATATCAATCAGAGGGAAAGGAAAGAGGAAAAAGACAGCAAAAAAAGAAAAAAAGAACAAAAGAAAAAAGGAGAAAAAAAGAATATAAGGTGGGCTCCCCACGGGCGCCCTCTTCCACTCTTTCTTCCACTTCCACCTTCATCTCTCTCCCTTTCTCCCCTTCATCTTTCTGATGTCAGTGGTCTGTGTATGCTTCCTTTCACCAACGCATTCTTCCCGACCAGACGGCGCCTCCTGGCACTGGCGGTTTGGTGTGGGGCAAAAAAGAGCTTTTTAGGAAGTTCTAAGCCTTTAACTACTCGGAGCCCCGTCAACATTTCGTCGTAGAAAGAGGGGTACCACGTATTGGGGCAGAGGCTGGTAAGCGGGTGCAATGCGTATTCCTTGCCCGCTTCTGGATTACGCGTGCAGTGGGGGCCTCCCGGCTGTGCATAGGGTTGCTGTTGGGCATGTCATGCATGGCACAATTGTTTGGGTAGTAAAATAAAACATAAAACAGACGACAGCTGCCCTTAGGAAGAGTAGTTACACTTGGAATTGTTTTGAGTTGTCCAGTGCCCTTCGCAGCTGCAGTGCCGTGAACTCAGTTACTATTTTCATTATTGCCGTTATTGTTTTCTAATGCTTTGACAGCTACAAGTGTTCCAGGATTCTCATTTATTCCTCTATTGAGGGTGTAAAATCAGTGGATAAGGTATGACCCTCGTTGTTAACGTTCTCGATTCGATTTAAATGCCGTCTCTAAGAGCGTTACTGATAGTTTGTCGAATGCATGGTCGGGAAGATTGAGATGTTTTGATAGAGGCAGACTTGGGGCTGATTTCGCATGGACTCTGTGATTATTGAAGCGAATCCTAAATGGTGTTTCTGTTTGTCCGATGTACTGCATACCACACACGTTGCATTCGAGTAGGTATACCACATTAGAGGAATCGCATGTTAGGTTTTCTCGTATGTTATTCGAAAACTTGGATTGTGTGCTGGTTGCTTTGTGTGTTTCTCGCATCACCTTACATACAAGACATCGTGGCTTTAAACAAGGTCGGCATGAAGTATTGGGGGTGATGTGGTAATTTGAGAGTGGAAAAGTGTGTCTTTGAGGTTACGTGGTCGTCGGTAAATGACGCTTGGAGCGGATGGAAATGCGCGTTTCTGACGTTCACTTTGTTTCAGAATGCTGTAATGTCGTTGAAGGATTTGGTTTACATTGGGGAAGTTTGTGCTGTAAGTCAAGCAGAGGTTTGTTCGTTGTGGGTCTTCTTGCGGTGGTCGCTTCATAAGTAAGTCTTCACGCTTTAGTTTTCACCCTTTTTGAACAGCATCATTAATTACATGTGGGGGGCATTTATGTTTCTCGAGCATAAGTTTTAGCCTCTGTGAGCTCGTGTCAAAGTCAGCGTGTGTAGAGTAGATTCGCTTAAACCGGTGAGCCTGGCTGTATGGAATGCTGTTTTTACAGTGGCGTGGGTGATCGCTTTGGTAACGGAGGTATTGTTGTCGATCCGTTGGTTTGCGATATAGGGTTGTAGAGAGCTTCTCTTCTTCTATCGTTATGGTAACATCAAGAAAATTTACGGTTACTTGCGAGTATGTGTGTGTGCATTGTATATATATATATATATTATATATATATATATATATATATATATATTATTCCTTTCTGCCTTCTTCCTTCTTGACCTCTACTAACCATCACTTGATACGTCACATGATTCCCCCTCCCCCCGAAAGAAGGCATGAAGTACGAACAAGAAAAGTAAACAAGGCAAGTTTGAGAAGTCACAAATGTCAAAATGCACAATTGGTTTCATGTCCCAGTGGTGTTCCGTAAACTCGCAAAAGTTCAGAAAAGAGTGCGGCAGTCCGGTGAATGGGGGACCTCTGGTGAGCGAGGTTGGCTGTGGCGTTCTGGAAAAGGTAACCGCGTCTTGCAAAACTGCACTGACCATGACATGACTTGAGCAGCTGCGAGGAACGAACAAGGTTGGAAGTCCTTGGAGCACTTGAAAGTCGAATGTCGTAGGCGCCGAATCCTCGGTCGTACGCGCTGTATTTTGTGCCGCGGCTGAGACAGAATTAGTGCTTGCAGCCGGCGTGTACAAGAACTCAAGTTCAAGGAATTATGTCTATGTTCGTGCGTTGTACAATTATAACGTTTCGTCTCTTTCGTAGTTTTCTGTGGCGTTGGCTCCGTTGTCGTAAACCAATGGGATGGTGTCTGAATTTTTGTGTGGTAGAACTAGTGACTTCTTGTCTTGTTCGCTGTTTCCTGAGGTTTCGGAGCTGTAATCTAACGCGCAGTCTTGATATTTTGTGCCGCATGCGTTTCTGGCGCCAATCCTTTATGCGAAGTTGCCTCGCCTCTTGAATTCGTTTTAAGAGGTTTACTTTGCGTCGTCGTCCATGTTGGTGTGTGCGTTGGAGTGTCTGCGATTCACGGACTTGCTTTTGCTGGCATTGCTGAGATTGCTTTGGACCGTATTGCGGTGGAAGCCCTTCTTGTACATCGCGCTGGTTTTCATGACAATCTGAAGGGGTCTCCTGTCGGCAGCTGGTGGTCTGTGAGCTGTTGTAATGTAGTTCAGGCAATGAAGATGATGCTTCAGAGTTGATATAAAAGTTCTTCAGGATCTTTTTCTACACTGTTCACTACGAGAGGCTCTTGCGCATGGCAGCGTGGGACGTTCGATTTGTCTGAGCTTTCTGTTTTGTTTGGACTCTCGAGGGTGTGTGCGCCGGAGAGTGATGCATGAAACCTTACGGAAGAAGAATGGCTTGACAGGGTATTTTTGCGATCCAGGTCATCTTCCATGAATACGGCGGCCTTATAAGGCAAGTGGTGAGCGTTAGAAGCGCTTGAAGAACCGCGTGACGAAAACCCAGGTGGTGGACCACGTATGCGAGGCGAAAAGTGAGGGCGTCAGGTGGTTGAGCAAGGTCTCGGGTCATATGCTGAAGTGATGACTTCGGAAATGCTGACTTTTGCGCAGAAGGGAGGCGCGCTTGACGGTTAGTTTTTTCCAATATACGCATGGCCTTCTGTAAGTAAACTCATGTGCCACTTCGTCTTGAGGCAGTTGTCGATTCGCGCTTGGCTTTCGAATGGTTGAGGACGGCTTAAGGAATTGACGATAGTGTGGACTTGTCTCTAGATGGTTGGCAATGAGTAAGTATTGGCCATAGTCGTTAAAATGGGTAATCATCTCCTCTTTGATTTTTTGCCTTGATTCGTCATTTTCAAAGATCTGGGTGAGGTAAAACCTAAATGCCTCACCGGAGATGTAGTCAGTGAAGTTGATGATCATCTCCCGTTCCGACCAGGATGCAGCGGCGGCGTAGACCTCGAATAGGTTGAACTAGTGCTGTACGAGTCCGTCGTCCGCTGATCCGGTGTACTTGGGGATATCGAGGGCTGCCGATGGTGATGTCATGGTACTGGTCGTTGTCCTTCTAGGCAATGATTCGGTAGTCAATGTATGGTCAGGGTGTCTTCTGGGGAACTTCGTCGACGATGAGTGACTGATGATGGGGCAGGCCTCCGACAGGTCTCCATCCTGTCGACTCGTGTGACGCTACGATGAATGGGTGACGTGGCCTGGCTCATATGCCATATTTATTCCTTTCTGCCTTCCTTTTCGACCTCTACTAACCATCACTTGATGCGTCATATATATATATATTATATATATATATATATTTATTATATATATATATTGTCGCCTTTGTCTTTTTCGCGGGACGCGCGTGACATTTGTCTCTCTCCAAAAATGGCATCGTTCCGACGCGCAGCCAAGGCACTCTACTTATAAAAACACACATATGCTTCGGCACCGAAAGGACAAACGAGAGTTAGCTGGACAAGTAAGGTTTCATCCGGATGACATGCACGATCTCGGGTGAGCGGTTTCGGCGACTGGAACTGCAATCGCCGTCGGGAATAACTTCGTAGTTGATATCGTTCAATCGTCGGGTGACTCGATATGGGCCGAAGCATCATTGTAATAGCTTCTCTGAAAGTCCGCGTCGACGTATTGGGATCCAGGCTCATACCTTGTCGCCTAATTTGTAGGTTTACAATTTCTGTCGTAGGTCGTACCGTTTCGGATCTTTGCATTGCTGATGACAAATACGCACGCCAGCTAGCTGTCGGGCTTCTTCGGGGCGCTGACCGAATTCTTCGGCGTCAGCGTGAGTGTCGTCACACTCGTGCGGCAGCATAGCGTCTAACGTTGCAGTGACTACGCGCCCGTGTAATAAACGAAACGGCGTCATTCCGGTAGTTTTCTGTCGGGCAGTATTATAGGCGAAGGTCACATAAGGCAAGATTTCGTCCCAGTTCTTGTGTTCTGTGCTACATACATACAGAGCATGTTCTGCGAGGGTCTTATTAGGTCGCTCTGTTAGTCCGTTCATTTGTGGGTTGCACGCTGTTGTTCTCCGGTGAGCTGTACACTGAGCCTGAGAACCGACTCTAAAAGTTCTGCCAGGAACGCAGTTCCTCTATCTGTGATGAGAACTGTTGGAGCTCCATGCCGAAGGACAACGTTTTCTATGAAGAAATGAGCCGGTTCTGCTGCTTTGGCTCTCGGCATGGCTTTGGTTTCTGCGTAGCGAAACAAATAATCTGTGGAGGCAATGATCCATCTGTTCCCTGTGGTAGAAGTTGGGAATGGGCCCGGAAATCCATTCCGATTTGGGCGAATGGCTTTGCTGCTACTTGGACGGAATGTAATAAGCCTGCCGGCCTGCCGTGTGATGCTTTGCGTCTTTGACAGTCGGCACATGTTTGGACGTGATGTTTCACAGCACCAGGCAGGTTTGGCCAGTAGTAACTGTTTTGCAGACGGAACAATGTTTGAGAGTAACCGAGATGACCGGAGGTGACTTTGTGATGGTAGGCCTCCTGAATTTCTTCTCGCACTGATGCAGGTACGAGGAGAAAGTATGGGCTGCCGCTGGGAGAAAAGTTCTTGTATAGGACGTCGTTCCTTAAACAAAAATATGGCACTCCTCTCACAAAAACTCGTTGCACGTCTTCACGTCGTCCTTCTAAGAAGTCAATAAGCGGAAGCCGGTGAATGGGGGACCTCTGGTGAGCGAGGTTGGCTGTGGCGTTCTGGAAAAGGTAACCGCGTCTTGCAAAACTGCACTGACCATGACATGACTTGAGCAGCTGCGAGGAACGAACAAGGTTGGAAGTCCTTGGAGCACTTGAAAGTCGAATGTCGTAGGCGCCGAATCCTCGGTCGTACGCGCTGTATTTTGTGCCGCGGCTGAGACAGAATTAGTGCTTGCAGCCGGCGTGTACAAGAACTCAAGTTCAAGGAATTATGTCTATGTTCGTGCGTTGTACAATTATAACGTTTCGTCTCTTTCGTAGTTTTCTGTGGCGTTGGCTCCGTTGTCGTAAACCAATGGGATGGTGTCTGAATTTTTGTGTGGTAGAACTAGTGACTTCTTGTCTTGTTCGCTGTTTCCTGAGGTTTCGGAGCTGTAATCTAACGCGCAGTCTTGATATTTTGTGCCGCATGCGTTTCTGGCGCCAATCCTTTATGCGAAGTTGCCTCGCCTCTTGAATTCGTTTTAAGAGGTTTACTTTGCGTCGTCGTCCATGTTGGTGTGTGCGTTGGAGTGTCTGCGATTCACGGACTTGCTTTTGCTGGCATTGCTGAGATTGCTTTGGACCGTATTGCGGTGGAAGCCCTTCTTGTACATCGCGCTGGTTTTCATGACAATCTGAAGGGGTCTCCTGTCGGCAGCTGGTGGTCTGTGAGCTGTTGTAATGTAGTTCAGGCAATGAAGATGATGCTTCAGAGTTGATATAAAAGTTCTTCAGGATCTTTTTCTACACTGTTCACTACGAGAGGCTCTTGCGCATGGCAGCGTGGGACGTTCGATTTGTCTGAGCTTTCTGTTTTGTTTGGACTCTCGAGGGTGTGTGCGCCGGAGAGTGATGCATGAAACCTTACGGAAGAAGAATGGCTTGACAGGGTATTTTTGCGATCCAGGTCATCTTCCATGAATACGGCGGCCTTATAAGGCAAGTGGTGAGCGTTAGAAGCGCTTGAAGAACCGCGTGACGAAAACCCAGGTGGTGGACCACGTATGCGAGGCGAAAAGTGAGGGCGTCAGGTGGTTGAGCAAGGTCTCGGGTCATATGCTGAAGTGATGACTTCGGAAATGCTGACTTTTGCGCAGAAGGGAGGCGCGCTTGACGGTTAGTTTTTTCCAATATACGCATGGCCTTCTGTAAGTAAACTCATGTGCCACTTCGTCTTGAGGCAGTTGTCGATTCGCGCTTGGCTTTCGAATGGTTGAGGACGGCTTAAGGAATTGACGATAGTGTGGACTTGTCTCTAGATGGTTGGCAATGAGTAAGTATTGGCCATAGTCGTTAAAATGGGTAATCATCTCCTCTTTGATTTTTTGCCTTGATTCGTCATTTTCAAAGATCTGGGTGAGGTAAAACCTAAATGCCTCACCGGAGATGTAGTCAGTGAAGTTGATGATCATCTCCCGTTCCGACCAGGATGCAGCGGCGGCGTAGACCTCGAATAGGTTGAACTAGTGCTGTACGAGTCCGTCGTCCGCTGATCCGGTGTACTTGGGGATATCGAGGGCTGCCGATGGTGATGTCATGGTACTGGTCGTTGTCCTTCTAGGCAATGATTCGGTAGTCAATGTATGGTCAGGGTGTCTTCTGGGGAACTTCGTCGACGATGAGTGACTGATGATGGGGCAGGCCTCCGACAGGTCTCCATCCTGTCGACTCGTGTGACGCTACGATGAATGGGTGACGTGGCCTGGCTCATATGCCATATTTATTCCTTTCTGCCTTCCTTTTCGACCTCTACTAACCATCACTTGATGCGTCATATATATATATATATATATATATATATATATATATATATATATTGTCGCCTTTGTCTTTTTCGCGGGACGCGCGTGACATTTGTCTCTCTCCAAAAATGGCATCGTTCCGACGCGCAGCCAAGGCACTCTACTTATAAAAACACATATGCTTCGGCACCGAAAGGACAAACGAGAGTTAGCTGGACAAGTAAGGTTTCATCCGGATGACATGCACGATCTCGGGTGAGCGGTTTCGGCGACTGGAACTGCAATCGCCGTCGGGAATAACTTCGTAGTTGATATCGTTCAATCGTCGGGTGACTCGATATGGGCCGAAGCATCATTGTAATAGCTTCTCTGAAAGTCCGCGTCGACGTATTGGGATCCAGGCTCATACCTTGTCGCCTAATTTGTAGGTTTACAATTTCTGTCGTAGGTCGTACCGTTTCGGATCTTTGCATTGCTGATGACAAATACGCACGCCAGCTAGCTGTCGGGCTTCTTCGGCGCGCTGACTGAATTCTTCGGCGTCAGCGTGAGTGTCGTCACACTCGTGCGGCAGCATAGCGTCCAACGTTGTAATGACTTCGCGCCCGTGTATTAAGCTAAACGGCGTCATTCCGGTAGTTTCCTGCCGGGTGGTATTATAGGCGAAGGTCACATAGGGCAAGATTTCGTCCCAGTTCTGGTGTTCTGTGTCGACATACATGCAGAGCATGTCTGCGAGGGTATTATTAAGCCGCTCTGTCAGTCCGTTCGTTTGTGGGTGGTACGCCATCGTTCTCCGGTGAGCTGTACCGCTTAGCCTGAGAACCGACTCCGAAAGTTCTGCCACGAACGCAGTTCCTCTATCCGTGATGATAACTGTTGGAGCACCGTGCCGAAGGACGACGTTTTCTAGGAAGAAATAAGCCGCTTCTGCTGCTGTGGCCCTCGGCATGGCGTTAGGTCTGCGTAGCGAGACAGGTAATCGGTGGCGCCAATGATCCATCTGTTCCCTGTGGTAGAAGTTGGGAATGGGCCCAGGAAATCCATTCGATTTGGGCGAATGGCTTTGCTGGTACTTGGACGGAATGTAATAAGCCTGCTGGCCTGCCGGGTGGTGCTTTGCGTCTTTGACAGTCGACACGTGTTTAGACGTGATGTTTCACAGCAGCAGGTAGGTTTGGCCAGTAGTAACTGTTTTGCAGACGGGACAATGTTCAGGTGTAACCGAGATGACCGGAGGTGACTTCGTCATGGCAGGCCTCTAGAATTTTTTTAGCAGCGATGCAGGGACAACGAGCAAGTATGGGCTGCCGGTGGGAAAAAGTTTTTCATTGTATAGGACGTCGTTCCTTAAACAAAAAGATGGCACTCCTCTCACAAAAACTCGTGGCACGTCTTCACGTCGTCCTTCTAAGAAGTCGATAAGCGGAAGCAGGTCAGGGTCACTGCGCTGCTCTTGTTAAATAGTGGCCACGTAGATGAATCCCAAGAATGCGGCGTCCATAGACTCGTCATCAATAGCGGCAGGCTCGACGGGTGACCGCGAGAGACAGTCTGCGTTGGTGTGCTTCTTCCCTGATTTATAAATAATGGTCATATCAAACTCCTGAAGCCGAAGGCTCCAGCGTGCTAAACGGCCGGATGGGCCTTTCAAGTTAGTGAGCCAGCAAAGCGAGTGGTGATCACTCACAACTTTGAATGAGCGGTCGTACAGATACGGCCGAAATTTTAGAACTACCCAAACCACGGTGAGGCACTCTTTCTCGGTAGTCAAGTAGGTCTCTTCCGTGCGACAGAGAGAGCTCTGCTGGCATAGGCTATCACTTTCTCGCAGTTATCTTGCCATTCTATCAGTACGGCGCCCAGGCCTACATTGCTTGCGTCGGTGTGAAGTGCTGTTGGCGCTTCCTGGTCGAATGGTGCAAGAACCGAAAGTGTTTGGAGGCGTTGGCGCAATTTGTTGAACACTGTTTGTTCCTTTTCGCTCCAAAGGAAGGGGACATCATCTCGTGTGAGCCGCTTAAAAGGCGCCGCGATAGACGAAAAGTTGGCTATGAATCGTCGGTAATAAGTGCACAGGCCTAAGAAGCGTCTCACTGCTCTTTTGTCATGCGGTGCGGGAAACTTTGCGACAGCGTCAATTTTTTCCCGGGTCAGGTCGAACACCTTCGTGGCTGACCTCGTGGCCTAAGAAGCAAAGTTTGCTGAAACCGAAATAACACTTCTCTGGTTTTAAAGTCAGGCCAGCTGAACGTATAGCTTGTAGAACTGCGAATATTCGACTTAGGTGTTCCTTGAATGTAGCTGAGAAGACGTTAAGGTCATCTAGATAGACCAAGCATGTCTGCCATTTCAGTCCCAATAGCACAGTGTCCATTAAACGCTGAAAATTTACTGGCGCAGAGCATAACCCGAATGGAAGCACTTCAAATTCATAAAGACCGCTTGGCGTCACGAAAGCAGTTTTATCACGGTCTCTCTCGTCGACCTCTATTTGCCAATAGCCACTTCGCAGGTCCATCGATAAGAAATAGCGTGCATGCCGCAGCCGATCAAGAGAGTCATCTATGCGTGGCAGTGGGTAGACGTCTTTCTTCGTTACTTGGTTTAACTTGCGGTAATCTATACAGAAACGCAAGCTGCCGTCTTTCTTTTTAACCAATACCGCAGAAGATGCCCAGCGACTTTTGGAAGGCCGTATTACGTCGTCTTGGAGCAACGTCTGAACTTGCTTTTGGATCTCCTCACGTTTTTCGGAGCCACACGGTATGGATTTTGACGGATCGGTCTCGTATTTTCTTCAACGATGATTCGGTGCCGGGTTAGTGGTGTTTGCTTGACTTTCGATGTGCACTAAAAACAATTTTTGAACTGGTGTATCAGCTCTAGTAGGCGCTGTTTATCTGAGGGTGACATGGTTGAGCAAATGTTGACAGGCAAAGGTGTCGAGGCTGGGATGGTCGCGTCGTCCAGTTGCAAAGCGAAGCAATCTTTGGCTTGGTCCACGTCGTCGTAGTAGGCAATCGCGGTGCCCTTCTGGATGTGACGACACTCATTGCTGAAGTTGGTAATGAGCACTTCTGTCCGCCCGTCAATTAGTGCCAGAACGCCTCTCGCTATTGAAACACCTTGCACAAGCATTAGCGTGTCTATTCGCTCCGCTATCACCTCATTACGGCATGGCCGTTCACATAACACCGACACAAGGCAGCAAGATCTCGGCAGGACCATCACATCATCGGCTACAAGTAAATGTTGCAGTTGTTCTTCGGTGGTGGCGTCGACGTAAGGATGGGCGGAAAAGGTGACGATACGTTTTGGAATGTTGATGACGGCACCGTACTCTCGCAGAAAATCCATACCCACAACCAACTTTTTACAACAGTCCGGTAAAATGACGAAAGTGGCGACGAAGCTCGAATCACCGATGACAAGCCGAGCGGTGCATTTACCGGTTGGCGTCATTAGCTGTCCACCAGCACTCCTTATGCTCGGCCCACTCCACGGCGTCTTCACCTTCTTAAGGCGGTCGGCGAGCTCTTGTCTCATAATAGAGAAGTCAGCATCAGTGTCAACCAATGCTGTTACGTGGTGTCCGTCTTTATTCGCGCTGACGTCGGCACGTACAAATTCATTGGCATTAGTAATCGTGGTTGTCGTCGTCTTTGTCACCACCGTCGTCACGTCGTCTTTGTGTAGAGGCAAGGGGGTCTTTTGGGCGTCTCGGCGATTAGGAACCTTGCCCCCGGAGGTCGCGGCAGTTTCCCTGGAACGGGCTTGTGGAGCGGTTTCTGACGGCGTCAGCGTAGCTTTGGCGATTCGGGGAAGTGTGACCTCGTGCAGGTGAGGGAGACCGCCAGCGACGACTTGGTGAAGACGCTTGGTTGGTCGGCAGGTGATCAGCACCATGGTCACGAAGGTCTTCAAAATAAATTGAAGTGGGCCGAGAAAAGGTTCCAAACCGGGATTCTCGATGACGGCAGTAGCGCTGGATGTGGCCTGGCTCGCCGCAGTGGAAACAAAGGGGTCGACGGTCGGCAGTGCGCCGCAAGTCAGTCCGACGTACTGGTGGTCGCCGCACAGCTTCCCGTTGCCACCACGGCAAGCTAACGGGCCGTGGCTGAAAGGGAGCTTCTTCTGGGGCAGGCGGATGACGGCGGACGGCATCAGCATAGGTCAGTGGACGGGGTTCGGGTGATGGCGCCGGTGATGGAAAGGCTTGCCGTAGTTCCTGGCGCACGATTTCCGTGACAGAAGCAACTGGGGGCTCGGTAAACGGAAGGCCGAGGGCCCGCAGCTCTTCCCGCAGGATTTTCCTAATCATTTGGCGTAAAGAGTTTTCGGAAACAGCAGCGTTTTGAGCGGCGGCACCAACAGGCCTTTGGTCGGGCAGGCGGTCAAAGTGGCGGCATCGTTGCCGGAGCACCCGCTCAATGACAGTTGCCTCTGATGAATTGATCCACTGTTGTTGTCGGATTTTGTACAAGGCCGGCGTAAAGCGGTTCCTTAACTCCCCGCATCAGGTGACGAACTTTCCTTGCCTCGGGCATGTCAGGGTCAGCGCGGCAAAATAGACGGGCCATATTCGAACATAGCGACGCTTTCGTTCGGCTTTTAGATGCGGGCTTCAATAATCTGTTGTGCGAGATCCCGTTGGTCCGCACTCAGGAACGTCTCGAGAAGCTTTTGGCGAAAATTGTCCCAGCTTTGGAAGGTAGACTCCCTGTTCTGGTACGATGCTCGAGCGCTATTTTCCATTGCGAAGTAGGCACGGCCAAGTTTTTCTTGCACGCTCCAACGATTCACCACAGCGGTCCGCTTGAACTGGTCGAGCCAGTCCTCGACATCTTCATACGGTTCTCCACGGAAGACTTCGGGAACACGAGGAGTCTCAAACGTTACCTGGTAAGGATGAGCCGTCTGGGTCGGAGGGAGATTCGCAGACGTTGAAGGGGCTGCCATGTTGGTAACAGGAGATGCCGTCAAGAGTTCTGGACTTAGGCCTAGTAGGCGCCGGCTGAATCGATGTACTGGAGTCGTAACAAGATGTTGAGGCTGCGGACTGGGTGTACGGTCCCGAACAACGCTTTCTTGCATCAGGTTGCAGGCCCCAGCACCTCCACCAGTGTCGCAACGTGAAGACAGAGGTTGTATTTGAAGACGCAGCGAAAATAGCAGCCGGGTCGGTCTTTTTATTAACCGCGCGTGCCAGAGAGTTCCTCGTCTTTTTCGTGTTTGCGTTCTGCATAAAAATGTGCAGATGATGATGATGATGATGATGATGATGATGATGTTGATGATCCTTGATACTCTGGCGCACACCCACAAAGGGCGATCGGCCATGAACCGGGCGGCAGGACCTTAACTGAAAGGCTTATGGTTATTCAAACACAGCGTAACTTTGGGCTGAAAAAAATATATAGAAAGAAAAGCCGAAAATTGAAAAAGGGGATATATATGAGCAGGGAGCGATGCAGGCTATCAGATGCGATTAAAGACAGAGGTAATGGTGGGTCTAAAATGATATATATATATTATATATATATATATATATATATATATATATATATATATAGGCAGATTAACATGGCAATCGCTTTGTTTCAATTATGTATTCAAATACCGCAGAGCAAACGTCCCTGTGGCTATAACCGAATTTAATGTTGCCAAACGACAAAATTACTGCCACATTTAATTCTAATCCCAATTTTTCAAGAAGAGCTTCTAGGTATCTTTTCCGCTGATGAAAATATTGGTGACAGAACAAAAAGAAGTGATCTATTGTTTCCATTTCTTCGCAAGTCTGACATAAAGATGACGCCTTTAGACCAACTTTATGCAAATAATAATTCAGTTGCGGAATTCGGCAACGCATTCTTGTAAAAATAACTTCCAAGTGCCGTGTTGCACACCACTGTCTATTTCAGCGGCATCTTAGATGTGGGAAACCTCAATATTTATCCAATGAGTAGCAGTCGTATTCATGCAAACAGAGGTTTCTAAACCTTATTGCGGTCGCGTAAGCCGTATCAGGCAAAATCGGGATAAGGGGACCGCTAAGAGATACTGTGGCTAGTGCATCCACCATTTCATTGAGATATATGCCACGATGGCCTGCTACCCATCAGAGCTGCAGTTTTTTCAAGTTTGTCGGTATGAGTTGTCGAAACATGTGCATAAGTGTTAGGTTGGCTCCTGAAGACAGAGCAGCACATACTGAAAAAGAATCTGTAATTACGACTGCTTCCGATTCGCCCAAAGAAAGTTTCCGAAGTGCCAGCACAGTAGCAAATTATTCTGCTATGAATACTGGTGCGTAATCTGGGAGTCTCACCGAAAAGAACTAGTCAAGGGAACGTGAGAAGATACCTGCCCCAGCCTTTTCATTTGATACGGATGCATCAGTCGCAATTATGTTGTTCATGTTCACGTGTGCCAAGTAATCCTGCAGCCTATCATTTAAATATTGAAATGGCATTTCCTTTGCGTTAGAAGGATAAATATTCTCAAATCCTATCTTAAGATCTAAATTAACGTTTCTTGTTCAGAAAATATGTTTGATTTCGACGTTCAGTGGTTCTTCTAGCAGTGCTTGAACGAACAAGATCGCAGATGCGCGTATGCGCTGTCGCCTTCGTCTTTTTCGCGGCACACACGTGACAATATGATACTGCAGTCAATGTAGTTCTAACCAAGCGATCACGCAAAAACAATTGAGAAGCTGATAAGACACACGATTTACGCAAGGCCGCCACGGCTGTGCATCCATCGCTGATGACTATCTTGCAAGAAGTAGGTGGTTCTTTTCCTCTTTCCACAGCCTTCACGTTTCTGTTCACACTTCAAATGTTTGTCCCCGCCCTACCAAAAAAAACACAGCATACCCAGAGGTTAGTGATGAATGGCCGAGGCAGTGTGATCGTTTGGTGTTACCCTAAGTCACGCGTAAGAATCCCAACTGAGAAAGTTATTAGAGTGACAAAGCGGTGTGCTGCTACATAACATCTTTCTTTGTCGTGAATGTTAGGTAGTGCTCAGATGTGAATTTTCGTTTGTCTCCATTATTACTGCTTTGTGGTATCGGATCTAGACCGAGTTTATGAAAGGCCCGGTCTATGCACGTTCCTCCGGTGGTGGTTGGTCGTTTCCAATCATGATAAGTGCACCAAATAGTAATCGTGATGTCATATTTTGTACAACACAGTCATTGTTCATGATTATCATCGCGATCACCATCTTCGCCATCGTCAAGCTTATAATTGGGTACCTTACTTGTAATGTGTCATGATGGAAGAATGAGAATGCGTGGTTTGGAAAGCTCTTCATAAGCGTCATCGTGATCGAGGAACGAAGAATAACATCGCTTGTCTAAGGAGATTCGCCTGTAATAACCTTCAATTTTGGCACAACCTGATATTGCTGGCCACACGATTGGTTCTGTCTCAAAGTGAAGTGTTATGTTGTAGTGCTGTAGATTATAGTGCTGTAGATTGTAGTTGTAGTGCTGTAGGAAAACAGGCTGACAGCTTATATCTTGCTGTCACTGCAGCAAAGCCGCGAAGAAGTTTCTGAAATCACCAAGAAAGTCGCACCACGCAATGGCGTAATTGTAGGCTGCCGAAGGCGAATTATTTTGTATCGCTACAGCCTATATAGACAAATTTCACTGGACTTACGTCACGAAAATGTGGTGGCGCTGTCTTGGTAGGCGAAAGACGCTCGGCCTACCGCAGTTTTTGCTGGCTTTTCAATGGTGCATGTGGTTCTCAGTCAAGCAACGAGAAAAAAAAAACGGTATGCCGACAAACTGCGTCGTGGTAGAATGTGAGTCGCGTCTCAACACTTAGTTTTGTTTGTCGGCGCAAATCGCAGCCCTCAGCGCATATGGTGGACGTTGCGTGCGGACGTCACTATAATTTTACCCATAATGCTGATATCAGCCTACTTGTGTTTACAAACACGGAATGGGTCTATAGGGGTGCATGTGCGCTCGTGTTTCCGCGAGAGGAATATTCAATATAGGTTGATAGAAGTGGCCCACATCTGCATGTTACACTGCAAATTTCATCGAAAGTCAATAAGAGAGTGAACAAAACGTTTTTTTTATGTTATGCGCAAAAAAAATTGGTGAATGGTATTCTGAAGACGGTGCATTAGAGTGCCTCGAGCGTGCAGTGGAGGCGAACGAGCGCATCGATGCACTTTAGACTCGAGCATCATCTGGCAGTTACCTTCGAAAACGAAGAAAGGCATGAGCGCCCGCGGACAAGATGCGCGCCATTTTCGGAGGCGATAAGGTGGAGAACGCAAAGCGACGGGAAGGTGCCACCACCGTGTCGTCTTAGCGAAGCGTTGGTAACAGTTGCCTTTTTTATGCATCGCGTTGCACCGTGAGTGCGACGTGACAAACGCTATGGTCCTTAGAATTACTTGTATATGCCTTCTCTAGTATAAAGGCACACATGCAAAACATTGACGTGTTGTCATGGTACATCAGATATGCGCAATAATTTCTTTTTAATTGACACAATCGCACAAGTATGAACACTAAACCTTAAGCAATATTGGTAGGCGCTGCAAACGGGATCAGCCCTTTGAAGTACCATACAGGTAGACAGCTAGACAGACAGACCGACCAAAATTTTTCCGTCGAAGGTCCCCAAGAAAGACCGCCTTGAAAAATGCCCCAAACTATGCGAAAAGAATTGTGAGGAAATGCGAATGCATTTCTTTCACCGAGGGAGCGTAACGTTGCTGTCAGACATTCGCCTTCACTGACTTCTGTCATTGTCTTTGGAGGTGTCTAGCCAATGAACGGTCTAGACTCAGGAGCGAGAAGACGGGAGAGTACGATGCCAGTGTTCTTGGATCTGCGTTTGCGTTTCACAGCGGCGTCTCCAGCACACTTTTCCGGATGTTCCTTACAGGCGTCCAGCCAGCCAATGGTCTAGAGTGAGGCGTGAGTGGACGGGAAAGTGGTGCGCAGGGAGGAGAGTGAGCGAACGGTGATGCAGTGCACTTACCCTCTCCTACACTTTGTCGCACCTTATGATCTGGTTGCTGGAGGGCGAGGTTTAGCGCGGGCGCTTGCAGCTGTTGTTATGGAAGAGGGAGTGAGAGCGAAGAGTGCGGAGACGCCACGGACAACACCGGATGCCTGACATAGCCCGACGAAGAAATGCATTCTTATCTAAAAACGAAACTCTTGGGGGCGAAGCATTTAGAGTAGAGTGCTTAAGCTCCCTTAACGTAAAACGCGGTGAAGGATGAAGCCTGTAGGGTGCACCACTGTTTCCCAAAGCAAAGTCGCTGCTACTGGACAATTAGGAAGAGCATAAGAACACAAAAGGAAAGACTGACTTAGGTGATTCATCCCATTATTTTGCGACATATTTCATTGATAGGGCACTAGCTACGTCAAGCCTGAAACCGGGCGTGTGGGAAAGAATCTTTCATCTCCACTAACGCCGTCTGCTATTTGTAGCGGTAAACAACAACCCTTTCATTTTAGTCAACGGATAGGGATTCAAAGTGAAATGGCAACGATATGTTTCAAAAAGTGGTGTTTCAAACAGATTACATTACAATAGAGATCCCCATTTGCGTATCTGGTGTAGGTAAGAAACATCAGAGCTTTGGTAAATTTGTTCCAGAATTCTGGCGCCACTAATAAACCAAGCATATTATTTAGTCAGTGACGACGCACCTCTAACTCTATATATGCATAGCCTAGCTGGTGTTGAGGATTGAGAATCAGGCAATCTTTTAGGCGCTTACGCTTTTATGGTGTATCGTAACGACAGCATGACACGCCAAAACCCTAAGGCGCATTGCCCATGAATGTCCCGGATGGACTAGCCAAGCGAGACTTCTTGGGCTCGGGAACATTCCCGAATACATGAAATACCAGCTGAGCATATATTTCATTGTGTTCTCTTTATGGTTTAAACGTATGAGCTCTATTGGGACTCAACCAGCCAAGTGTTTATTCGTGTAGAATTTCGCAATCCTCTAATTGAATATATATATATATATATATATATATATATATATATATATATATATATATATATATATATATATATATTGTCACGTGCTACAAAAGGTCTTCAGCTAGGAAGAACTGAGCCGGCGAGGAAATGCACCGAAAACTGGCAAGATGGCTGCTTCAATTATCAACAACTAGCCAGAGCACGCGCTGCCCCAGAACATCGTTTTTCATTCTCGCGGGCTGCCATGGCTTGAGGTGCCTAACTATGGCACCTCAAGCCATGGCAGCCCGCGAGAATGATGGCGAGCGTTGATGGCGAGCGTTGTAGCGGCATGCGGCTGTACTCTGCTGGTGCGTAATGTGTAGGCATGCAAACTGGCGTGCTTCTTCGGCGTACTGGGTAAGCTGCACAGCATCAGGAGTGATGAAAGCATCGCAATTGTGTGGAAGCATCGCATCTTGAATAGTCGGGCGCTCACGTCCATAGACAAGGCGAAAAGGCGTGAATTGCGTAGTTTCCTGGACGGCAGTATTGTACGCGAATGTGACGTACGGTAGCACCTAGTCCCAAATCGTATGGTGGACATCTACGTACATAAATAACATGTCAGCGATGGTCTTGTTGAATCGCTCGGTCCAGCCGTTGCTCTGCGGATGATATGCCGTGGTCTTGCGATAGCTCGTGTAGCTGAGCTTGAATACGTCATGAATGAGCTGGGCCGTGAATGCTGTTCCTCTGTCTGTGTTTACGCACGACAGGGCGCCATGTCAAAGAACGATCTGGTCCATAAAGAATTGGACGACGTCAGAAGCCGTAGCGCGTTGCAGTTATTTTGTTTCGGCGTACTTCGGCAAATAGTCGGTGGCTACAACGATCCACTTCTTGCCGGCAGATGATAGCAGAAACGGCCCCAGTAAATCCATTCCTATTTGATCAAATGTAGCTCTGGGTGGTTCTATTGGTTGAAGAAGCCCCGCGGGCTTTAGTGGCGGGGATTTGCGGCGTTGACATTCTCGACAGCTTTTCACGTATCGCTTAACTGATGCAGAAAACTTAGGCCAATAGTATGCTTGTCGAACTCGAGCGACAGTTCGAGAGTATCCTAAGTGACCAGATGTGGGCTCATCGTGGCAGGCAACAAGAATGTCGTCACGCATGGCAGTTCCCACAACTAGAAGATAGGTTCTCTCATTGCCGTTGGAGTTTTTCTTATACAGGACGCCATCTCACAGACAGAACGATGACACACTTCGAGAAATACATCGAGGTATGGATGAGTTGCGTCCTTCAAAGTTTTCGATAACTGTGCGAATTTCATCGTGCGCGCGCTGTCGCGTAATCAAATCTGTTGTAGTAAGGGCCCCAAGGAAATCATCGTCATCCTCGGTGTCGTGGCCACAAACTTCGACAGGTGCACGGGATAATGAATCAGCATCTTCGTGCTTGCGGCCCGATTGGTAAGTGATCGTGAAATCGTATTCCTGCAGGCGAAGACTCCATTGTGCCAGCAGTCACCCACACGGGTCCCGTAGGTTGGCTAACCAGCACAACGAATGATTGTCGGTCACTACCTTGAAGTGGCGTCCGTAAAGGTAAGGCCTAAATTTCATCGTGGCCCACACAACAGCGAGGTACTCTTCCTCTGACGTGGAGTATATGACTTCGGCACTGGAAGGAGTGCGGCTAGCGTATGCTATCACTCGCTCTGTGCCCTCTTGTTGTTGTACCAGGACAGCACCAAGACACACGCTGCTGGCGTTAGTATGAAATTCAATATCAGCGTCTTGGTCAAAGTGAGCGAGGACTGGTGGTGCCTGCAAACGCTCCTGTAGTTCAGAGGAAGCTGCGTCCTGTTTTTTCTCCCAGACGAATGGAACATTTTCACGAGTGAGTCGAGTGAGTGGTTCAGCAATTCTAGAAAAATTGGCTATAAAGCGGCGATAGTACGCGCAGAGCAATAGAAAGCGACGCACTGCCTTTTTATCACGCGGATCAAGAAACCAGGCCACGGCGGTACTTTTATCAGGGTCTGGTCGAATACCATCCGCACTGACATCATGGCCGAGAAACTTAAGTTCCTTGTAACCGAAGTGGCATTTTTCTAGCCTCAGTGTCAAATTAGCAGAGCGGAGCGCTTCCAGCACATTCTGCAGGCGCTTCAGGTGCTCCTCAAAGGTGGCATAAAACACGACATCATCGAGGTAAACTAAGCACGTGTGCCACTTTAGACCGGTAAGAACAGTGTCCAACATTCTCGATTGATTGATTGATTCGTGGAGTTTAACGTCCCAAAACCACCATTTAATTATGAGAGACGCCGTAGTGGAGGGCTCCGCAATTTTGACCACCTGGGGTTCTTTAACGTGCACCCAAATATAAGTACACGGGCCTACACCAATTCCACCTCCATCGAAAATGCAGCCGCCACAGCCGGGTGTCCAACATTTTCTGGAATGTCGCAGGTGCAGAACACAGGCCGAAGGGTAGCACTTTGAATTATTATAGGCCATCCAGTGTAATGAAAGTGGTTTTTTCACGATCTCGTTCATCAACTTCAATCTACCAGTAGCCACTTTTTAAGTCTATCGATGAAAAATACTTGGCCCGCCGCAGTCTGTCGAGGGAATCGTCGAAGCGAGGCAGCGAGTAGACGTCTTTTTTGGCCACGCTGTTAAGTGTCCTGTATCCCACGCAGAAGCGCAGTGACCAATCTTTTTTCTTCACGAGCACGACCGGAGATGACCAGGCACTTTTTGAAAGTTGGATAATGTCATCTTGCAACATCTTTTTGACTTGAGCATTTATAACGTCACGTTCCTTTACCAATAATCATATAGTGGTTTTGGGACGTTAAACCCCACATATCAATCAATCAATCAATCAACGTTCCTTTACCAAAACAAGGTAAGGGTGTTGTTTTATAGGCGAGGCATCGTTATACGTAATTATTTGGAATCGCTCCGTGTCCGCGCTTGCGTCGGTGGGAGGCCTTGCTTGCGTCGAGTGTCAGCGGCCTCGCTCCCGAAGGTCACTGTCGTTAGTTTTCCCGCCTAGGGCTTGGCGAGCGCGCCGGCGCCACTCCTGGGAGGCTCCGAAAATTCGGAGAAGATCACCTCGGGGATGGGGACCACGACTGCCGCCGCAGTGGCATGCGCTGTTGTGAGAGGTAATCTTCAATAGCTTTCGGTCTTTAGCCAAAGCTCGGCCGTGGTGCGTCGACGGCAAAACCCTGTCGTCCGAGGCGACAATAGGGACATTCCCGGTACACATGTCCAGTTTCACCACAGTGGTAACACAGTGGTCGTCTGTCCGGTGTGCGGCATACGACGGATTTTCTGGGAAGCGGCGGTCGATTTTCTAAGTGCTGAATTGGCTGCAGCGAAGGAAGTGCATCCTGAGGCATAGGATTAACGAAGCGTGGTGAAGCAGGAATATATCGCTTACAGCGTCTGCGTATGATGCACGATATGGCTCCGCCGGGACAGGCGGGACATAGCTGGAAGGCGGCACTTGTAGAGCCTGTCGCACTTCGTTTCTGACAAGGCTGAAAATAGACCCTGCAGTAGGTTGGGACTGGCACTGAATCTTTTGTAGTTCGTCACGCACCACCGATTGAATGAGATTGCAAAGAGACTCGATATTGATGTTGCTTTTGCACCTCCGATCTGACCTATTGACGAAGCGGCATTCACTTGCCAGTCGTACACAATAGAGCGCTGCTGCAGCACTTGCTCTATGGTTGTGGCTTCGGTCAAAACTTCCGCCACGGTCTTTGGTGGACAGCGAACGAGGCCAGCGAAAAACTGCCCCTTCACTCCTCGCAATAAATGCCGGACCTTCTTCTGCCATTTCGGGGTCGGCTCAACAAAAGAGGCTCGTCATGTCCTCGACGTACATCATGACGCTTTCATTCGGCATTTGGAGGCGCGACTGAATCGCTCGCTCGGCTCGTTCGCGACAATCGGGATTGACCCAGTTTGCCATCAGGTATCGACGAAAGATGCTCCGCGAGGGAAAAGGCTAACGGTTTTCGTATCAAGTACGAGCGCCGTCCTCCAAGCTGAAATACACGTTCCTCATTTTGTCGAAGTCGGTCCAACCATTGTAATCCGAAACCCGTTTGAACTGGGCCAGCCATTCTTCGACATTCTCCAAGACGGAACCGTGGAACACCTTTGCCACACATGGTTTCCACAGAGTATGATGCGTGGCTGCAGTCCTTTCCCGTGTGTTACAGGCTGCAGCGCCTTCCGTAGCGTTCGGTGGTGTGACAGACGTCATATCGGGAAGAGGTCCACGCTCAGGAGGTAGTCCTCGGAGTCTTCGGCTTGAGCGGTAAACAGGTGTTGTCACTGCAGGTACAGGGCTACCTGGAGGCGTTTGGAACATCGGCTGGGGGTTACTCCGCAACTCCAGCAGTTATCACGTGCTACAAAAGGTCTTCAACTAGGAAGAACCTAGCCGGCGGGGAGACGCACCGAAAACTGGCAAGATGGCTGCTTCAATAGTCAACAACTAGCCAGAGCTTGCGCTGCCCCAGAACATCGTCTTTCATTTTCGTGGGCAGCCATGGCTTGCGCTCGCCGTAACTAGCGGCCATATATATATATATATATATATATATATATATATATATATATATATATATATATATATATATATATATATATATATATATATATAAGTATATATATATACATATATATATATATATATATATATATATATATATGTATGTGTGTGTGTGTATGTGTGTGTGTGTGTTTTCTGTTGTAAGCCCGACAACCAGTCAGCAATCACTGGAGAGTATCAGCTTTGGAAACCGCGAAAACATAAAGCTTTCAGATCTTACCGGCATTGTCTAGCACATCGTAGCCGAATAAGATAACTGTAATAGCTTACAGCAAGCTCTGACACACGCAAAAAGAGTGGAAACACAAAAAAGTGCTATAACATGCCTTTTCTTTTATTAGAGCTCAGATTTAGCCCAGACAGCACTGCACATTTACCCAATATTTTTTATGCATAGGCAAATATGGTCCGATGAAGGCCCAGTCACGCCACTATGTTACGTGGCTGCGAGTGTTTCTGCAACGTGCAAGTTCTTCGTGATTGCCGCCATAGACTCCCTCAAAAGGACGCGGCCCTTTGTAAACCACTCTATACAGACACAAAAAAATGAGTACACGTAACACGAAGAGACTATGAAAACAATTTCACTCTATCCCCTCGTGATACCACAGTTTTATTCTAACAGTCCCTCACGAACTCTTCAAATAGGACAATGGACAAAATCATGCACACAAAACACGACGCCAGTCTCACCAATGTTCGCTTCAAAGTGTTGAAGTGGAGCGCGTTGGTTTAAGGGTAGACAAAGCAGCTTTTAAAGGTGTGCACCACCACCGTAGCCATGTCCCGGAAGGACACCTTACCTTGAACTCGTGCCTGTAGCCCGACAGCTGCGCGTGTCTTCGGCCACAGGAGGCCTTGCAGCTGCAGCAGCCTACTGACCTATCGTCGTGGCAGGTAATACGTAAGAGTTAGCCCGAGCTCAGCGGTTGCTAGCCTCGGGTTCGTTACCCGACGGCCTACTAGCGAGACCCACCTTTCTTGGCCCTTTTCTCGTACCTTCCCCGCCAAGCTCCGCCCTCCCTTTTCTCGTGCCTACCATGACCTGTTCCTATTGATATTTTTCTTTTTCTTCTTTTTGTTTCCCGCGCAGCGTTCATGTCACCTTCATCAGTGTCCACTTCCTACTCTTATAATGGTGCGCACTTTGAACATTCCGGCAAGTCACTCATCCCAAAAGCCGCCATTTCATCCAGTTTTTAATAAAAAAAACTTTTGACATGTGCGCAGATTGTAATTTCCTACACTACGCATGTCGCCTGCACAGCTCAAGTGTCCACGTGCAATGTTTACTATATACACAAGAGCACCAGTGCATACACTGACACACTTCGAGCGTCAAACACCCAATATTACTGGGCTTTTAAATCCGACTTCTTGACTCGCAATCTGATCATGATGTCTGCGCTCGTATTCTCTGACTCTTTGATGTTCTTAATGCTAAATGAGTATTCTTGCAATGACAGGCTGTACCTCAGGACCCTACTGTTCAAGTGTTTGGCTATGGCTAAGTACTGCAGAGGTTGGTGATAGGTTTGTACAACAAACTGCTTCCTATGAAAAAAAGGGAAACCACTATACAGCCCATACTCTCGTTAAGCATTCCTTATGTACTGCATGAAGCCATCTTGGGTGCTCTTGCGGTGGTTGGCCTTGGTGGTCGAGTCTTTCGGTGGATTTCGAGTTACCTGGCTGCAAGGTCATTCTTTGTGTTAACAGAAGATGGCCCAACTACGCGACGCTATACTTCCAGGGGTGTTCCTCAAGGCGGAGTTCTTAGCCCGACGCTTTTCAATCTTGCACTAATTTGCCTTGCTGAATACTTGCCAAGCACCATTAAAATCTCAATATACGCAGACGACATCTGTGTCTGGACATCGGCAGTCACACGTCCTCAGATACGTTCCCGGCTTCAAAAAGCAGCAACTATGATTGCCAACTACTTGTTCAAACAAGGTCTCAGCATATCACCAGAAAAATGCGCACTGGTGGCTTTCACTCGCAAAGCAATGACCCCTTATGTCATCTCAATCTGCGGGCGACCGATTTCTTACGCCAAAACCCTCCGGTTTCTGGGCATCATTATTCATAGGGACCTCTGTTGGAGTCCGCATGTGACCTATATGAAAAAGCGCCTGACCGCTATTTCTCAACTGTTCAAGTTCCTGGCAGGAAAGACGTGGGGGATGTCAGTAGACGCAATGATGGAGCTCTACAGGGCCCTGTTTCTCGGTTTCCTCAGATATAGCTTGCCCGTGCTTAGCAATACCTGCAAGACCAATGTTCGTGTTTTACAGGCAGTACAAGCCCAAGCGCTGAGAGTGTGCCTCGGTCTGCCCAGATGTACGTCAACAGAAGCAACAATTGCAATTGCTGGTGACTATCCGATACAAACTCACATTGTTGTAGAAGTCCTGAGAACGCACATCCGACACTTCGCACGTGCCCCCGGCCATCACCTTGCACTGTTGCCTTCAGAGAGGCGCCAAGCATCGTTCGCCAAAATTATCGTGAAATACAACGATAAACTTCCCTCGGGCTTCACTCATGCATCTAAACCATCCATACCACCTTGGTGTCTTATTCGACCCACAGTGCATCTTAGTGTACCAGGGATCCGGAGGAAATCTGAGTTTTCGTCGCCCGTGCTGAAACAACTGTCTCTCCTTCTTTTGCACGAGAAATATTCAGACAGCATACATGTATACACCGATTGTTCCACGAACCACCAGTATTCGTCAGGGGCAGTAGTTATCCCAGCAAGAGGTGTTACCATCAGCTTTAGGACTGACCACTCCACGCAATCTACAGCAGCGGAACTAGCTGCTTTGCGCGCTGCACTTTGTGTGGTCAATCGAGAACCACCGCAACAATGGTCGATTTTCAGCGACTCAAAGGCTGCCCTACAATCTGTGCTCTCAGCAATGCGTCGCGGCCCGTACGAACAGCTTGTTTTCGAAATTCGATGCCTTCTCCACACTTTACTCGAGAAAGGGCATCATGTGACGCTTCAATGGCTGCCAAGTCACTGCGGCATCATAGGGAACGAATATGCCGATACTGCCGCGCGGGCAGCCCTTGAAGGAACACGAGAAGAAGCCATACCACTTTCGAGGATTGATGCTGCCAGTAATCTTCGACGACTTGCGCGTGAAATCACGTTTTCACTATAGTGCCCACCAAGCATCGATACGAATTGTCAACACCACCTGTCCTCTTTGATGGCTCTCCGCATGCCCACTCGACTCGACCGAACAGAAGCCACCCTTCTTCATCGCTTATGGCTAGGAGTGGCATTTACAAAATCTTACTCCTTTGTCATAGGAATGGCCGACAACGCTCTCTGCGATGCCTGTCATTGCGAAGAGACGCTACACCACATCCTGTGTGACTGTCCATTGTATGAAATCCAGAGACAGTCACTGGCGTCTGCTTTTGCGCGCATCGACAACAGCCAAATGTCTGTGGACACTATTCTGTCAAGTGCCCGAGAGAAGACCTTGCAACAGAAGGCGACGAAGGCTCTGTTGAAATTCCTACGCGACACCGACTTGAACAAGCGACTGTAACAGCAATGTCACAAACCGCGAACGACAAGACTGGACTATGACTGAGTGTGCGCGCGGTGCTGCCGAATGTGCTGTTTCTATCTTCCCTCTCCGCTCTCTTTCATCTCCCCCATCTCTTTCCCATGCGCAGGGTAGCAAACCGGCTGCCTATAGGCTGGTTAACCTCCTTGCCTTTCTTTTCCCTCTATTTTCCTTCCTTCCTTCCTTCCCTATGGAATAGTATATCACTACACCTTGTATTTTTGCCGGCTAGCGTGAAATATAGAGTGTACCAATTCGTCGTGTGCCTTCATTGATATCGCACAGATATATCGCACATTGATATCGCACCGAAGCGTCCAACCGATATACACATATACGCTGCCTTTACGATTTGTCCAGAAAAGAGGGCTTGCTTTAGTGTTTCAAATACCGCTTCCCTTTCAGGACTCCAGCAATAATTGCTACTCTCCATTTTTTCTGGTAAGCACAGCGAGAGTCTCCGCTTTCTCAGTATAATGGGGAATCATATCGTGGTAGTACCCTGCCAGTCTAACGAATGATCAAAGCTGTTTGTTAGTCTCATGTTATTTTGCGATGGCAATATGCTCAACATTACTATCCTCTGCTGGGCTGGTTCCTCCTCCTAAACTATGACATAATAATACGACAGAATACATTGCGATTTGTCATTTCTGGGGAGTGATAATAGTCTTACTTCTCTCACTCTGTGCAGGAATTGCTGCAAAGTGTCTACATGTTCTCTCTATGTTATAGCAGCAATGAGAACATCGTCAATATAATGCACTACGTTTGCGATGCCTTGAAGAAGGGTTCTCATCAAATACGTGCACACCGCAGGCGCAGTATTGAATCTAAATGGCATCCAGATAATGTGCAAATGTGCAGTCACAGTTAAAAAGCAGAATATATATCTCGACTATGGCTCCAGTAGAACGTACCAGTGCCCCTTGGTAAGTTCGAATTACGAGAAATATTTCGTTTTTCTCAACCTCTACAAATAACAAATCCGTCTAGGGTATGGGTTAAGCATCTGATACCAACACCTCGTAGATGCTACGAAAATCTATATACGTCCGATACGTTTTATCTGGCCCCTCACTTAGCACCAAGAGTTAAAATTAGAGTGAATTTAATGGCTCAAGCACCTCTAGCTTGAGCATATCTCGAACTTCGTTTTCAACCACTTAAGTCTTTCATTGCCGGTGGAAATGGCTACTGTGGAGTGCAAAGTGGAATCGATGTTCTCAATCGAAGTGGGCATTTGAGCATATTTGTCCGTTCTGGCATTTTTGAAATTACATCTTTATATTTGGTCATATTTCGATGGAGCCCTGCAGCTTTTCTTCAAGCAATACCGGAAGTATTGTAATTTTCCCCACACCAGTGCTTTGGTCAACGGTAGAATCTGGTATAGGTGAATCCGTCTCTTCATCTTCCATCACTCCGCCGCCATGGTTGTCTTGTGGCTAAGGTACTCGGCTGCAGATCCACAGGTCGTGGGATAGAACTGCGACTGTGGCGGCTGTCTTTTCGAGGGAGGCAAATAGGCTGTAGGCCTATGTGCTCCAATTTAAGGGAACGTTAAACAACCCCAAAAGGTGAAAACTTCCGGAGCCTTTCACCACGGCGACTCTCATTGTTATGAAGTGGTTTCAGAACCTCAAACTCCACATATTATTTATCACTAATTTTTCTATCACCGCGAATGACGCTGTCGGTGCAAACTTCTCAGGTTGGCGATTCTCTTAGAGTTTTAACATAATCATGCGGAATAACTTGTTGTAGTGTCCCAAGTTCAAGTGCCTTCGTGACTGCCTTTTTTTCCCCGTTACCTTAAACGGTTCTTTCCATTGAATGAGCGACTCATTTCCCGTTGTCGGGAGTAGGATAGGGAACTAGTCTACTTCAAGCTGACGTCTCGTACTTCTGCGATCATAATAGTGCTTCTGAGATTTTCTTGCTCATGTCAACTTTTCATGAGCCAGCTGAAAGGTTTTTTTAATACAATCGCGGATGTCCAATACATATTGTGGACATACCTTGCCTGACATGCCTTGTGGCGTATTTTGTCTGACAGAGCCAGAGAAGGTACGCCAGCTTCTTAAGGGGACTGCACCCGTCGCATTCAATGCCCTTGCAATCCAGAACCCGGCTACCGTCGCTGACGTTGCGACAACCTGTCAGCGCTTCGAAGAACTTGAGTCTATGCGCCTACATTCAACCAGACCACAAGAACTGGGATGTAGTTCTACTATTCGTCACTTTCGCCTACAATACAGCTATTCAGCGAACAACCGGCTACTCACCATTTTACCTAGTTTATGGACGCTCCCCTACTTCTTTCCTGAACGTCTCTTTCTTTACCTGCCACGCGGATTCATCTCCATCCTCTTCAGAAGAATACGTTTTACGGCTCGCAGAGAGCCGCCAACATGCTCGTGTAAACACTGAAGCCCGACAGCAAGACAGAAAGCTGGTTTATGATGAATCGCATCGAGCTGTATCCTTTCAACCTGGAAACGAAGTGCTCCTTTTGACGCCTATTCACACACCTGGTTTGTTCGACAAATTCCAGTCACGGTTTATCGAGCTGTACACAGTTCTTGAAGAAACTTCACCAGTGAATTATCGCGTGACGCCACTGTAGCCCCAGCAGATCGCCGTTATTGAACTACTGAGGTCGTCCGTGCCTCCCGTATGAAGCCCTTCATGCGACGTTCTTTGTCCCCTTGACTTGCCGCGGCCAGGCTGGCCACTTTCACGTGGAGGGGAATTAGTGTGGGCATTTAGTATACCAATCCTCTTCATCTGTACATTATCATCATTATCATGTGTTGCTCATGCATCCTCATCGTTGTCACGTAGCATCATCATCTTGGTTCGTTCATCTCAGCTGTCAGCTGCCGGTTCCTCGGGCCTAATAAAGGTCTTCCAAACCAAGACTTCATAATATTCATAAGTTATCTTTCCTTCATCGCCGAGGTGCTGTACAGTCTATGATTCATTTATTAAGCTGAGTGGTCTTCTGGTGCAACGCCCGTAATTGGGTTCAAAAGGAGAACGTTACATAATGGATGGTGTGAGGCTTTTCACTATAGGCAAAATGCAATGGGGCAAGCAACCCATCCCAAAGTTTCGGTTCCTTCTCGGCGGAGGTCGCGCAGCCACTGTTTTACCATACCGTTAAATTGTTCCACCAATCAGTTACACATGAGATAGTAATGTGTAGAATTGACACGTTTCATAACATGATAGTATGTCGTTCATATCTTTCATCAGGTCGGAATTAAAACATGATGCGTAATCGCATAGAATTGCACGCGAATACCCGACACGTGAAAACACCTCGACCAGGTATCCTGTTATTGTCACCGAACTGATTGCTGCCAGGGCCACCACGTCAAGGTAACGCGTGGCGATGTCCAACATGCGTGGTCACTATAACGCGGTTGCTGTTTCTCGACCCAGGTATTAAGGGACAGATAATATCGATTGCCAGTCGGTCTAAAGAGGGGTCTATCAACGGCATTAGGAGCAGAGGTGCCTCCACCATCTTTCGAATATATTGTTCGGGAAGTGCCACAAGATCGCACGTACCTTTTACTTTTTCCCGAACTCCTTGCCAATAGAATGATCCCCCGACATGGCCAGCTGTTCTTTTGAAGCCTTGATGGCCCGCCATCAGACTTTCGTGAGCCAGCTGCAGTACGTCGCTCCGCAGTTTGCAAGAACAACCACCTGCTGTACCATCTTGCTGGAGGACAACTGGTTATGGCAATATAACACTCCATTTCGTATTAGGAACGAATACTGTGTCGCTCCTTTCCCAAAGAACACCTGTTCAACTTTGTTCCTACAGAGATACAGGCTCTTGTCATCTGTTTGTGCAAGCTTGAAGTCTCGTTGGTTCATTTTCATAGTGATTGCTTTCACTGAGTCTAAAAAGTACTGAGGTTTTTGACTACGCTGAGCTTGGGTGTCCCACGGCGGTCTCCTTTCTTCGCACCTGATCTCTCTATTACACTTTGAGACATTGTTTTAAGTTCCGACACTCTCTCACTCCACTTGCTGGCTGAATCATTGGGATCACGCAATTGTGGCTTATTTCTCACGATGACGTCATACGATAGGACATCATACATTTTACGATCACGGTGCCAGAAAAGAAGGGTGAAGATATCTCCGCCTTTGCTTCGAGCAGCCTTATTCTGCTCCCATCAGCTAAATCACCATCATTGCAGCTTCTGTAAGCACTTTGTCGGCATGAGGGAGTCTCGTGATATCGTCGTATTACTTCCTGCGTAACTTCCATCGTATTACTCCCGTTTTCATATTACCGGCTTGCCCAATAGGAGACCGAGAACTAGCATACGTCACTTGGTTATCATTTGTTCCGGTTGTCCCCGTCACATTATTCTCGGGCCCACAGTCGGATACGTTATAATATCACTGTCTTTCAAGTTCTCTTTAGACAATATACAAGAAGCCGGTTTTAGGCGGCGGGTTTTTTGGTGCGAACTCGGGTATCGTGTCCCACTCTTAGACAATGCCCACAGTAAGGTTGCCTCATCCGAGCACGACATTCTCAAGCTTTATGGCCGATTTTGTAGCAAACAAAACATTGTACTAAAGTTTTCACTTTTCTCTGCCATACCCTTTTCCGCCTTTTCACGGAAAGCAAGCAGGTTCGACTGTCATTGTGCATCTAACAACTGATCTGTCACTTCAGTCATTTCATCGAGTTCACAACGATTTTTTTCGTGCAAGATGAGTGTCAACGATAATGACGCTTAATTATAAACTGCTCAGCTACTATTGGGTCATGACGGAACAGGATGCCTGTTCCTTCAATACTTTCAACATTTACACCCATCAGTCGAAAAGCTCAGCAACTTTTTAGCATACCACCTGCCGGTTGCTTCATCTTCATGCCTTATGTAACGAAAATTCTTATGGCACCCTTCCCTTGTGAAGCGAAATGGCTGCAAGAGCACCAGTTCTACTTTCTCCTAGTTCATTGCTTAATAAGACGTTAGGCGACCAAATACATTTACGGCTTCTCTGCTCCGGCACAAGCTTAGAGCCGTGGCCCATTTTTCTCTAGGCCACTCTTGCCCTGTTGCAACACCTCAAACTTTTTAAGTACTATGCATGCAGGTCTCCCCGGCCTCATCAAATCCTGGTATAAAGTTATGAGGGTTGATACTCGAAGACAACCTCTTTTGTCGACCTATGTCTTCCCAATCATGCTCTCAGGCGGCTTCAGTCTAAGCAAGTTGAAGGCGCAATTGAATCATACTGCCTTGTACGCGCTACGGCTCAAGCTCTTGTTAGTTTGTCAGCGGCCTATCGAGGTATTGTTTGTCATCATCTTGGGTGACTATACAAGCTCGAACAGTCATCGAGTGAAGGTGGCCTACTATGACAACACTCCCCAGATAACCAGTGGATCGGCCGTGACCATGCCTCACAGTGAGTTGACGTAGATAAAGAGGCGTGCTTGGCTGGTATGTTATCTCTGTGATATAAGCGCTGCTTTATCATGCTGCAAGAGCGCGTGTATGTCCGCCGGCGGTGCTGCAGCACAATGCATGATTGTGGTGCGCGCAATTATGGTTCGCAAAACCCAGCCACGATGTGCCGTATTCGCAATATCAACTAGTGCACGAGGCTTCACTGCAACGCCTGCGTTCGGCGCGCATACACAGGGAAGGCTGCTGTCACCCGTAGAGGACTGACAATACGTGTGGCCTTCAAAAGTAGGAGGCGCCACGGTGCGGCTCCTCGAGAGCAAATTCGTTCCCACAAAGTAGAAGTTTCTGCGATGCATGCCAGGCGAAGGATGCCGACATGCGCATTCTAGACAACGCTCAGAAGATGCCCAAGAAATGCGTGTGGCTATCTGCCATACACATCAGCGAGACCCTGCCGATATATACCTACGACTGCTCGGTAGACTCTCAGACTTGCGATTTCGTTTTAGTCCTGTGATGCCTCAAAGGCTTGCTGGTAGTACATTTTCATTTCTGTAAGCCTGTTGAAAGACACAAATTAGCACTTGTTGTGGTGTACAGTATGACCAAGGAACTGATTGTGCCCAGGCGCATATTTGATACAAGAAATATACATGGGTTTATTTTCAAGTAGACTTATTGCAAGATATACGTTTTGAACTGAAAAGAAATAAACATGTTCGATGAAAAGATAAACAGCATAAAAAACTTTGTGGCTAGAGATTACGAATAGAAATATACGTCAAGTGGTAGAATAATAGGATAACTCAACATCAATATGGCAGAGAAAAGTACAAAAAAGTTTAAGAACAAAATTGCACTTTCGCCTCAGAGATTTCATACCACGCAGCGCACACTAGCACATGTATGGTAATGCTGGTTTCAAATTAAAAAAAGTGTAATGAAAAATCACCCTAAAAGTTCCGTACGGACCATGCCAATTCGTGGTACTCGTGTGGGGAGTCAACGTGGTGCAGCTAGTGGTCTCGCCATCTTTGAATACGGTGACAGTGGCCAACGTTACAAAAGCCTAGATTTGTAGCTCGGGATTTCTAGCTGCGTGAGTGACAAACATAAGCTTCTCACCCACCCAATATAAAATTCAAAGGAGAGGGTGCTTTTTTGCCAGTTCAACGTCGACTGCAAAAACAGTAAGCTCTGTCGTGCCGTATGACCTAACAACGGCTGTTGGGGTGCAATATATACTCAAAAATAATCGAAATCTCTGTGCGGTGTTCTAAAAACTTGGCTAGTTATTCTTTTTTTGAAACATCAGTTACCAGCGATTAGGGTCATCCACTGAAATACCAGCTTTCGGCAGTACTTTAGTGGTGCGTCTAGCGTTGCGTAGTTTCATACACAGTACCAACACTCTCTCTTGAAGGATGGGTAGATACTAATAAACACAAAGATTTATTGCGGGGAACCATTGTTATAAGAGTAGCCAGCAGAACAAAGCGTGAGCATGAGCAGTAAAAATTTAGGACGAGCTACTTTCTACATTTTGTCGAAAACATAAAGCACATAATTTCAACGAGGTGAATTTCAGGCTTGTGTAGCGAAAGGGAAAGCGACCTAATATGAATTCATTGTCGTGGTACATATTTTTGTACAAACAGGGCCAGCAGCTTTGTTTTTCTGCACTGCAGTAGGATATTTCTCCAGTAGATGTGACGAACACTACAAAAAAAACCTTCCTTCAACTTTTTCGCAATATCAGCTATATAGACAGTGTCAATGGAGGTAGGCCTTCGCAGTCTTCGTCGCTCTCATGTCACACATATAGTAATAGTTGAGAAGACCCCCCGGAACATCGCAATTCCTACTCGCGGTTAGTAGCGTGCAAGAAGGGAAGACGAAAATGGCATTAGCAGACATCAATCGAACCGGCACAACCCTGAGCAGCACAATGAATTGTGCTGATCAGCACAATGAATGGTGGTCACTGATAACCTGAACAGCGGCTGTACAAATACAAGCGAAATTTCATAACCGCCTATACCACAGCATCGCACTCTTTTTTTTTCAGTGATTGAGTATATAGTTTGCTTCTCAATAAAGGTTAAGTGTGAAGTGTTAAAATTTTTCACATACGAAAGCGCAATTTTCGTAAATTGAACAAAATTGTTCGTGTTCAAGACCGGCCACCACCGACTTTCACCACCAGCTATTCAGATCAGTCTCAATATTCAGATGACGTTGCACATCAAAATACACAAATAATTAGCACTGTAGTCATAATTCTTTTGAAAACAATTACCTATTAGAAGTATTAGTAGTCTTTGTCCTTCTGATTGTGAACTTATTTTCGGCATCAAATTAGACATATACAGGATGTTTCAGCTAGAAATCACCATGCAAAACAAAAAATAAAATGAGAGTTACGGGTTTTCAACTTTATTATATATAAGTAGCGCGTCAGAAAATTTAGTTTTGTTTGCTCCACTAAGCATGGTGATTCACAAAAATTGTTTAATAATCTTGTTTAATGCTAACTTGGACAAAAAAATCTCTAAAATACTTGTAGCCCTTCTCCGGAAATGATGAAATTTAAAATTTAGGATAATGACACTGGCGACTTTTTTCAACGTTTGTTTAAACTGCGCAAAATTTGAAAACATTACAACGGGATCGCTGCCTATTGAGCAGCGCTTTTATTGCCTTGAAATATAACTTGGTCAAATTAGCAAGCAGTTTTCACGCATGAAAGCTTCTTGAACAGGCTATCGACGACTACGATGGACGTTTAGCCAAAGTTGAATAGAACAGTTAAAAAAAACAAAGCCAATGAAATTCAATAAAAAGCGGCCGCTACATGTAATGCGATACGAGACGGGAGTCGGCATTCAGCGCAGCGCAGGATTTTTTTTTTCAAACCAGCGATGAACGGGATTAACAGTAACAGATTAAAATGCATTACATGGTATGGGCGTGCTTTTGACTTTGTGTTTGTGCACGCGCTTTTTGTGGCTTTGCACTATCAAACTTTGAGCGAACAGGGAATCCCAAACTGTTTCATGGCATTTGAACCGTCCTCATAATTTTCGTGTTCATTTCAAGGTGTACTTGGAAATAGTACTTTCGCTGCCATGGACGTCTCCCGTTGTTCTGTTTTATGCATGAAGATGTGACTGCGAAATTGTCTCGTTTATAATTAGCCACGAGAAATGATTCCAAGCTGTGTTTTCTTGTGGAGCAAAAACTACAAATGAAAAATTCGGTGTTTACGCTCGTGTTGCTCACATTCCGACTGCATGCATAGACCCGTGAAAACTCACTTGCCGCTTCTAAGCGTCTACTTTTATTATATATGCGTCTACTTTTAGTAATATATGTATACACTGACTCAATGTTGTGCGTTATTGTAAACCAATTCCTTTTGCATTTCAAGCGTCGGCGTTCATGAAACCGCGTTCAGGCACGTGTATCATTAGGGATTTATTGTAGTAAAAAGCAGCGACCTTTTTATATTGGTTGTTTTTTATTATATCGCGTGGCACCAACGAGGAGAGGGTGACGGAAGAGCCGGCACACTCAACGTAAACTTTCCTATAGTGTTTCGTGCACCCGCGAGGTGTTCTGGGATTGCTTGAGAATTGCCGACTGCACGGCCATAAAACCATACAATCACCAGCCTACAGCTCTACAAAACCTAATTGCACATATGCATAGTTATATCTAAGCTGACTTGAAATTGGTTTGAATGTCATTGGTGCACGTGCACCTGTTAGCTGATAGCGGAGTTAGCAGGTATGAAATCAGAACCTTCCTTAAGCGAGCCCACACTTAGGAAGGAGACGCAAATGTCGGGCGTCAATATATGCCATTTCAGTTTATCACCACTCCAAATGTAATCTAACCGTCGAATCTGCGGCTGCTGTCATAACATCTAACAAGCGAAGCTATTTATGGCACCATCTGGTCGTTCGTTCTTCCATCCTGCATAGCCAGCATATCAACTGAGTGAATGATCACTCGTTTTTGCTATTTGCATCAAGCAGAGGCAATGCAAGAGCAAGACATATCATATATTGAAATAATAGAACCTCCATCGTAATGAATTTGTCCTCATAGACCCTCAGTTTGCAATGTACCGGTACATATGGTAACTTTTCTGAAGGCACTAACACGTTCGATGAGTCGTGCGACGTGCTCTTCCTGCGAGCAATGTGAAACGAAGAATTTTGCTTTCCTCCACATTGACAGCACCGAAATTGAACTTGCACTAAATCATAGCCTGAGATTTTACTTCTACTTATGCCAAAAGTGAGCACCTGTGAAATCAGCGTAAATAGATATTGATTACAACTTAATTGGGATGGGTTGCTAAAGCACTAAAAAATTCAACAATTATCTCAATATTAATTATGCAATAGGATATTGAGTGCCTTGAAGTAACGTAGTAGCAATTCGACACATGTTTATATAATTCGTCATAGGTGGCACCTGAAAGGGGGAGTGGTAGGTGTATTATTCCACCTACCTACGGAGGTGCACATGTAAGGCAGGGAGATATAATCTCTCCAATTCTATTCACCGCTTGTTTACAGGAGGTTTTCAGAGCCCTAAATAGGGAAGATTTATGGATAAGAGTTAATGGAGTTAACGGCAACCTGTATTCACTGATGGCATTGCCTTGGTGAGTAATTCAGGGGACAAATTACAGCCAATGGTTACTGTACGGGACACGAAAAGCAGAAAAGTAGCCTGAAATTTATTATTCACAAAGCTCAAGTAATGTGCAAAAGTCTCGGCAGAAAACAGCACTTTGCGATAGGTGGAAGTGGTGAAGGAATATGTCTACTTAAAACGGGTAGTCACCGCGTAGCTGAACTATGATAGTGAACTAACTAGAATAAAGATAAGTGTATCACATTCAACAAGCATTCTCACATCATGAACGATATTCTGCCACTAACCCTCAAGAGGAAAATATATAACAGCTGCATCTTGCCAGTACTTAGCTACGGAACAGAAACTTCGCAGCTTACAAAGAGGGTTTAGCCTAATTCGAGGACGAAGGAGCAAGCGATTGAAAGGAAAATGACAGATGTAACTCTAAGAGACAAGAAAAGGGCCGAGTGGATCAGGCAACAAACAGGGGTTAAGAATGTCATAGTTCGAAATCAAGAAGAAACGGACATTGGCCGGAGATGTAGCAAGTAGGCAGGATAACAGCTAGTTATTAAGGATAACTGATTGGATTCCAAGAGGAGGAAAACGCAATAAGAGGAGACAGAAAGTTAAGTAGACTGATTGGATTAAAACGTTTGCTGGTATAACGTGGACACTGAAAGGACAAGACCAGGTTGAGTGGCGGATGATGGGAGAGTTCTTCGCCCGCGCAGTGGACGGGATCAGGCTGCTGCTGCTGCTGCTGCTGATAATGATGATGATGATGATGATGATGATGATTATGATGCATCATTGCACCGCTTTTTTCAACAGTCCAGGGAGCCATACATGTCCATTACTGTTTTATAATACACCTTGTTCCGCAGTTCTAACTTGCCTTATTATTGCTAACCTGTCGTTCCTTCAAAAAAAAAAACACAAACATATCCACGTGCAAAATATAAAAGTGAGTAGTGATGTCTGGAGCTTTGTACAACCAAACCACAGCCAGAAGCCGAGTCACTGCGCCGCCAGTCAGGATCTATAGGTTCTGCAGCACTTTCAGGTGCGAGCCACGGCGCGGTGGTCTAGTGGCTAAGGTACTCGGCTGCTGACCCACAGGTCGCGGCTTCAAATCCCGGCTGCGGTGGCTGCATTTCTGATGGAGGCGGAAATATTGTAGGCCCGTGCACTCATATTTGGAGGCACGTTCGAGAATCGCAGGTGGTCGAAATTTCCGGAGCCCTCCATCATGGCGTCTCTCATAATCATATGGTGGTTTTGGGACGTTAAACCCCACATATCAAACTTTCAGTTGCGAGACATTCATTCACTTGTTGAGATGCATTGAACATTAAAAAATCTAATAAAACATTGTAGAAGTCCTCCAAAATGAATGAGTATCATCGCTTCACGATCTACCTACTTCAACAGATTAAAAGCTATTTCAAGCTCCTGCCAGCAGATCTTCGGAGAGCCCTTACAAGTGAAATGGGTTTTCGCTGAATTTGTTCAGAGCCTTCTCAAACAAAAGAAAAAAATCTAACCCATAAATGTGCGGCAGGGCTCAAAAATATTCATTAGAAATGCTTCAACAAAGCTTTTTTAACCAAGGCATTACAGGCAAGGAGACTTGTGTTGAGCGCCGCTAGAAGCGAAGCAAGCATGAAAGAAGACGAAGACTCCCAACTTTTCCAAACCAAAACCGTAAGAAAACAGAGCTCGTAAGTGAACGATAAGGCCATGGCATTTCATCGTGTCCGTAGTATTGTGCGTCGAGAGTTTGTAGCCAATTGGTCAACTGTTAAGCAGCGTTTTCAATGGACTGTTTCAGAATGTCCATGACAGATGTGCAAAGGCACCGCGTGGAGCTTTCAATAGGCGGCTGCTTCATTTTCCAGGACAGCGCCCCCACTTAGAGCGTGAGTTTACGAGTGGACCATAATTTTGCATCTTGTGCTTCTTTGCCTCCTTATCCGGCTCACTTCATGCATATGATTTTGTTCTATTCACAGGAATGAAAACGAAAGGATAAAATCGACAGTTTAAAATGATGAAGAGCTGGTGAAAACACCTTCGCAAAGCACGCTTGATGACATAAAGGTTTAATAGTTTCACACATACTTCAAACAGTAGACAAAAAATATTTCGGAAATGCCTCACGATTTTTTAATAGTACTTAAAACGTTACTGGAAGAAGTCTGTGAACTAGTTTACGAATTATTCGATTCTGTATCCAAATTGATTGTTTAGAGGGAGGGGGCAGGGTCCTAATTATGGCTAGCACTGTTGGCGTCAAGTCAGTGACGTTGTGTTTGACGTCGCCGAATTGTGTTCGTAAACTACTAATGATGTTCTAGGCCTGGGATCGGCAACCTTTCACCTTACGAGGGGGAGGGCCAACTGTGAGGACTGTGAAAGGGCTATGTAAGCAAACCTATATAAGCGCGCGACGGGGAGGGGAGGATTGCTTTGAAGGTAAAGCAAAAAACTTCCTGATAATATAAAATCATGTTTACTGCAAGTTTTCATGTCACAATGCTAGCATGGACGCACAACCAAAATGTGGCACTCACGTTTCTTGTTCATCATTGCGCAGCTTCTTGGTTTCGCTGGATTTGCCGACTGCACGGACGGCGCCGCGTCCACGGACTCGACTGATGGTGGTTTCGACAAGGGATCTTCAGGCAACGCCCCTGGCTGGTGTATTCATGGCGCACAACCACAGTTGCTGAGGACCGATAGCGATGCCATGTACAATTTCCCACAGTTCACCTTTCCCCGGAGTGTCACAGCCACAGCAACATCGACAACACGCCTACCGGACCCTTTAAAAGCCCACCTAACGGATCTTATCGCCAGTGGGCATGGACGCACAACCAAAATGTGGCACTCACGTTTCTTGTTCATCATTGCGCAGGTTAGTTGCAGTTCATTACCACCTCTTAAATCTTTACGATCGGACAACCGATTCGTCGTTGTGCTTCCATGCCCCAGCGTCCTGCTTGAACCTTTCTGTGCCTTGTTTTTGGCGTTGTGCGGAGACGTCGAGCAAAATCCCGGTCCTACTGATGAAATACTTAAAATGGTGAAAGAAACAAATGCTCGATGCATTCGAATTGAGGCAAACCAAAGCAACATTGCGCAAGCAATAGACGACCTTAAAGCTGCCCACACTTCTTTGGTGTCCACTGTATCGGGCATTAATGAGCGCTTGCAGTCAGTGGAACAACAAAGAGCTTGTTTCGAGGGATTTCAGGGAGACGTCTGCCGCACACGTGAATGTGTAACTACAATGCAAAAAGAACTAACCACATTGCGCGCTAGACTTGAAGATGCTGAAGATCGTTCTAGGCGGGACAACCTGCTATTCTTTGGCATTGCAGATGATCCTCTGGAAAACTGGGAGCGATCATCAGCAAAAATTATCGCGCTTGCATCGGATAGTCTACAGCTGCAGCTTTCGTCAGATAGTATTGTACGTGCCCATAGGTTGGGACGATACAAAGCAGGGAGTAACAGACCCATTATTGCTAAGTTTGCTGCGGACAAAAGTAAAGATTTAGTTTTCTCAAAGCGCTCTCTGCTTTCTGGAACTGAACTAAGTATAAAGCAAGACTATTCACTCGCTACGCGCGCTGCCCGGAAAAAACTGAGTGAGTTCAGCAAACGCTTAACATAACCACTAAGTTAACCCACAACAAACTTCTCGCAGGTGGTAAGTGCTATATTTACGATCCAGGCGAAGACAGTGTGCATGAGCGTGTTCGCGAAGAACCTTCAGACAATATGTGTAAGCCTACGTCAACTTCCCGCTCTTGTCAGAATGCCCCTCTCTCGCCTAGGTTAACGCGCTCTAGTAGAACGCAAGCCACAATAAAATAGGATACCGCGAGGGGTGGTGCCGTTTTGTTTCCTATACCTGTTCTGTATACCAACATCCGAAGCCTTAGTAATAAAAAGAGAGTCTCAGTGCTCTAATCAACGATTCGGAAGCAGATGTTGTTATATTAAGTGAAACTTGGTTGTCAAACGAAATAAAAAAACAACGAGCTGTTTTATTGCAACAAAAAGTTTGTTGTGTACCGACGTGACCGTGACGAGAGGATTGGTGGTGGTGTTTTGATTGCTGTAAATGAAACCTTCGAGAGTTTCCTAATTTCAACTGTGAGTAGCTTGGAAATAATTTGGTGCTGTCTAACAATCAACTTCAAGAAAATAATTTTTGGTGCCTGTTATCGTCCTCCAAGTTGTGCCAGTGGTTTTTCTGAGGCGTTTCGTGACTCGGTGAATGAAATCACTGTCAAGTTTCCTGCTGTGCCCGTCTTTCTTGCTGGTGATTTCAATTTTCCACATATTCAGTGGCCAGAACCTTACCTGTCCTCCATTTCATCATCCGCGGAAGCTATCGCTTTTATTCATGCATGCCTGGACTTTAATCTGTCTCAGTTGGTAACTCGGCCAACACGTGTAACGCCCACCACAGCGTCATTACTTGACCTGATACTAACATCAGTTCCTGATATCGCTTCTTCTGTAACACACACCCCTGGCTTAAGCGATCATGACATACTTCACTTTACCATTAGCCTTCCTGCACCAAACCCACGTAGACAGTTGAAACAGATAAGAGACTACAGCAAAGCAGACTTTGAAGCTATAAACTCCAGTCTCGGCTCTTTTCTCGATGAATTTCTTTTAGATTATTCTCACAAACCCGTTGAAATACTATGGCAGTCATTCAAAGTAAAGGTTGCTGAACTAACAGCCCAACATGTCCCTCTAAGAACTATATACAGCAATTCTAACGCACCTTGGTATTCTAGGCACCTTAAAAGGTTGTCAAATAAAAAATCACGGCTGTTTCGTGCCGCGAAACGATTACAAAGCGCCGAACGCTGGTCTGTCTATAAAACGGCAGCTAAGTCCTACAATGACGCTCTCAATAGTGCCAAACACCATTTCTTTCACTTCACACTACCAGCACTGTTGCAAGCTAATCCAAAACAGTTTTGGAACACATTTAAGCCGAAAGAGGACTCAACTATTTGCCTTGTTGATGAACTTGGTAATCCAGTCCCAAAAGATCACTGTGCTTCGTTACTGAATGAAACGTTCGCTTCTTCTTTCTCCGACTTCATCATTAACAATCGTCCATGCATACAGAATCTTGACTGTCTTCCTATGGATCCCATTACCTTTAATACAACCGGCATTGCGACACTAATTGATAAGCTAAAGCGATCATCGTCATGTGGAGTTGACTCAATTAACTCTAAATTTCTTCAGAATACTAAGGAATACAGTTCCATTATTTTAGGCTGCCTCTTTACTAAATCGCTCCAAGATAACTGTCTACCTAAAGACTGGAAAACCGCTAAGGTGATCCCACTCCATAAATCTGGTGAAAGACATAACCCCCGTAATTATCGTCCTATTTCTCTCACATCGGTCCCTTGCAAACTAATGGAGCATATAATTTACTCAAACCTCGTTAAACATTTGGAATCAAATAACTTCTTTCATAACTCTCAGCATGGTTCCGCAAATTTTTTTCTTGCGAAACACAACTAATACTATCTACTAATGATCTCCACGCTGCACTTGACTCAGGTACGACTATTAATTGTATTTTCCTAGATTTCGCCAAAGCTTTTGACAAGGTTAACCATGAACTGCTCCTACTAAAATTACATTGCTTGAGCATAGACCCGTTATTACTTGACTGGATAAAAGAATTTCTTTCTAACCGCACACAGTTTGTTTGTACTAACGATATTAATTCCTCTGAAGTGCCCGTGCGTTCAGGCATACCTCAAGGTTCTGTTTTAGGCCCACTACTATTTTTAATTTATATTAATGACTTGCCTAATAACATATCCTCCCCTATTTGCCTCTTCGCTGACGATTGTGTCATTTACCGTAAAATTACTGATCATAACGACAACGAAACCTTACAATCAGACCTAAACAACATTTTACATTGGTGTAACCTTTGGAAAATGGAACTTAACATTTCTAAATGTAAAGCAATGAGAGTTTCACGTAACCACACATCTATCGATAACTATTCATACAGCCTGAACGCAACCCCTCTTGAATATGTCCGATCTTATAAGTATCTTGGTGTTCACATTACTAACTCGCTATCATGGTCCGACCACATTAATCACGTCACATCCAAGTCTAATCGCATGCTCGGTTACTTAAAACGAAACTTTCCTGTTGCGCCGACTTTTTTAAAGAAACAGCTGTACATCACCTACATCCGTCCTCTACTGGAGTACGCCGCATGTGTATGGGATCCCGGCCATATAACACTCGTTAACAAATTAGAGGCAATCCAAAACCGGTCGTCACGTTTCATTCTTTGCAGCTATAATCGAACATCTAGTGTAACTGCCATGAAGGTCAGGCTTAATCTCCCTCCACTTGTCATGCGCAGAAAAATCGCTCGCCTTTGCGCGTTCCAAAAAATATACTATCACAATCACGTTCTAAAATCGCGCTTATTGCAGCCTGCATCTTTCATATCATCCCGCATAGATCACCTCCACAAAGTGCATATCCCTCGAAGTAACACCGTCACCTTTTCCCAGTCTTTCCTTCCTAACACATGTCGCGACTGGAATCTTCTGTCAACATCAACCGCCAGTATTACTGAACCTGACGCGTTCCGTCAGGCCTTGACATCTTCCATGTAAAATGCATTACATGTCGCGCACGCGATAGTACCTCATTGTATTCGTAACTTGTATTTCACACCGCATTTTTTTGTCGTTTTCTTATTATTGAATCTTTTGCACCTTTTGTGCGTTGGCTGGCTTCTTACGTGTATGTTTTGCTTTTTGCCCGTTTCGCTTTTGCCTTTTTTGTTTGTTGTGCTTTTGCCCGTTTCGCTTTTGCTCGTTTTCTTATTGAATCTTTTGTACTTTTTGTGCGTTGGCTGACTTATTAAGTGTATGTTTTGCTTTTTGCCCCTCCCCTCTACAATGCTGTAAAGCCCTGAGGGTAAAATAAAGAAAGAAAGAAAGAAATGCTAGCATGAAAAATAGCTTGTTTACAAATATCTTATATTTGGTTAAGGTGACCATTTCGGTGTGCATCTGGTCAGAGACAAATCGAGCAGGGGGTAGGGGGAGGTTTGGGGTCGTGCTGTGGCCGCATAATGCTGTCCTTCAGGCTGCAGGTAGCTGGCCCCTGCTGTTGGTCATTGAACTTTCGGATTTCTTAATACAAATTTGTTGACTTTTTTCAGTTTATAACTACAAGAGTGTACGTAAGCTAAACAGTAGCTCATTGGCAGCCAATCCCCACACAGAACGGTAGGTTGGCTGTTCGCACAACGTTTTTCGGTTAGTGATTTCATTATCAAAATGACAGAAATATCGTACCGGGTATCACTCAGGCTCCGACCCCGGTTCTTTTCGTGTTTCGCGTGTCACGTTATACGTTCACCGAGAGTGATGTTTTAATGGGCAAACCTGCTGCCTGACCTTCTCTAGTGAGTTAAAGTGGCCTAGCAAAGGGAGAACGGCCGTTTTCATGACAGTTGCTAGCGGCACAAGACTCGCGCTCACTTGTCGCTCATGTGCGAAGCGTTCATACGCCTGACAGAAAGAACGTCGAATACATGTTTTCTAGTCTCTTTTGTTGATGTCATTAGGACTTTTTCCGCTTAAGAAGCAATTCAGTGCTCTAACAATTGTAATTAGCTCGCGTTGTTTTTTTCTTGAGCGAGGCAGCCAGATAGACAATGAGCTTTAATAGAGCTTCGAGAGCAACTGACAGAATCAATCCAACATGGGGGCGTTGAATTTTATTTTTGTTCGCTTTAATTATAGTTTGCGCGTTCGCATCAATCTCAATTGATCCAGTTTTGTCTCGCAGAGTAAATTAAAAGTCACAGCTTCGTGGCAAGGGCTAAGCCATGAATATGAAAGCTAGAAATAGGAATGTCGCACAAACGGCGACAAACGGCTCTATACTTGAAGCGAGTTGTTGAAGCACAAATATGCTGCACGAAAAGAGCGTACATGTGGACGCAGGACGAGTGCCCCGTGAAGTTAGAACTGACACAGTTGCTGCGTTTTTATATTCGAGCAAGGCGCAGCGAATGTTGATTTAGCAAATGGTGCTGCTCCAGGATAATGCTTTTTATTTTGTTTTGACCTGAGGCGCAGTCAGTGACCCCTCTGCGTCTTATCCCAAGCAGTCGTGTATGACGCAAGGTGTGCATGGTCTTCTTTTTTGGTGTGCGTTTCAGTTTCAGATCACGATCGAGAAGGTACAAAGAACAACGATTTTTGGTGGGCGTCTCAAGGGGAGCTTTCAAATTTAAAGTAAATATAGGAGCGTTGCGTAATAGAGAGTGAGCTCAGCTCCTGCGAAACGCGCATAGCACCAGCGGTATATGCTGTACATAAATAGCTCACCCTTCTGGCACCGCCGCATGCAGGGCGCGTGGTTGAATTGTCTTGTGCAGCACACTCTGAAGCGAGGAGTCATTGCTTCGATTACCCAGTTAGGTGTGCAGATTTTTTTCCTTCTGATTTATTTATTGGGTCTTTTACATATATACATACATACATACATCTATGCATACATACATAAAAAGATACATACATACATACATACATACATACATACATACATACATACATACATACATACATACATACATACATACATACAGCCCCGCCGCGGTGGTCTAGTGGCTAAGGTACTCGGCTGCTGACCCGCAGGGCGCGGGTTCGTATCCCGGCTGCGGCGGCTGCATTTCCGATGGAGGCGGAAATGTTGTAGGCCCGTGTGCTCAGATTTGGGTGCACGTTAAAGAACCCCAGGTGGTCTAAATTTCCGGAGCCCTCCACTACGGCGTCTCTCATAATCATATAGTGGTTTTGGGACGTTAAACCCCACATATCAATCAATCAATCAATACATACATACATACATACATACATACATACATACATACATACATACATACATACATACATACATACATACATACATACATACATACATACATACATACATACATACATACATACATACATACATACATACATACATACATACATACATACATACATACATACATATCTGGGACATGAAGGGAACGGTGACGGCAAAAATCTGAGATTGTCCATGTACTTGCTATCTTAACGGTGAAATTTTAGAGTTCCGCTCTTTCGAGTTTGCCACTGTCTGCGGACCGGTGCCGAAGTTTCAACGCTACAAGGGTGAGAAGGGTGGCTAGAATGTCTATATAAAATTACTGGTACAATGCTACATCAAGTCATCCTAAATATGGTACGTAATTGTAGGTGTTCTGTACGATTACGGGTTGAACACCACTGATAAGACCTTATCTACAAAAATAAATTACTCTTAGAGAAGACAAATCGAGGAACGCACGTTACTTGCTTGATAACTCAAAATATACTAATCAACTGGTTGTAGCGTTGGCTTCTTTCCTTAGCAGCACTCTAGGTGGCAGTTACGCTCTGTTTCGGGATCCCTCGTACTTGAAACATTTGGGTGATTGCTTGCGTTCGATGCAAGGAAGCGCCGGGAAGAGGTGTAGTGCTCGTAGCTCTCTCACCAGCAGCGAGTGTAAACCATTGCACCGGTGCATTCAGCGACCGACACATAAAAACACAGGACATTCTTTAGTTTATTCCTGCTTGACAGCGCTGATCTCTATCAATGTCACGTACGTTTCCGCTCGTTCATGTCATGTCCTGTTCGCGTCACTTGCAGCGACCCACTAACAGTACGAAATGCCTTAACCCAAACAAATGAGAATTAACAGACTGTATCGCCTGGAAAAGTATTGGAGAGGTGAATAAAAGGAATTTTAATGCAAATGAAAGAACAGAAAATTGAAAGAGAGCTTGCCTCTGAGATTATCTGAAGCTGCGACCTTCGAATAACGCATTCGATGCCCTACGACTGAGCTACGGTGGCGGGCACCCTCCATTAACCTCATAAGTTTATGTCGCCAGTGCCGCTTCCACACCACCAACGGACACAGAGCAAACAAAGGAACCATTATAGCATGCGAGGCAGCGCCTACGTTGACTAAAAATTTCGTTCATCACGGACAGCTTGTCCGATGTTGAACGCGTCCTTGCAAATGGAGCGCACCGTAAATTCACCAGCGTTTGTGTAGTTGTTACTGAAGCACGCCACGTGGGAGCACGTGAGTTTATCGCACGTCAGGAGAATCTCGTTGCCCGATGCCAGCAAGTGACAGGTGAAAGAGTGAGAAAGAGAGAGAGGCCACGGTATTTTACGCAACCACTTACGTATGTCGAAAGTGCTTCCATGTGCCAGCGCCCTCTGACTCGGAAACGACGTGACGGTTCATGGTGCGTTGGCTGAATCACGTTTCCCTATGCCATTACATGATTGCTGAGAGAGTGTAAGGAGAAGCCACAGCATTCTACTCAGCCCCTTACACACGAAGAAACGCGCTAGTCCGTGAGCGTGTTCTGGCAGTAATGCAGCTAATTGTTTCTCATGCGCAGTAAAGGTGGTCACGCTGCATACCAGATTGAACTCGTGCGCTCAAAGTGGATTTCATGCAATAGTGAATTCGCTGTGAACGGCTGCAAGGGAAGCATTAATAACCGTTCAATTGCTGGTACAGTGGTGTGTTGTCTGTTTATGTCCTCGTCTAAGGAGTAGGGTGGCACCACTTCTCAAATTTATCACACATAATGACGCAGAGAAGTTCTTTATTCAGTTACGCATTAAAGCATAGGGTTCTGCCCCCCACAACTTAAGTGTATGTGTTGATATGCTCGAGTGAATTTGCAGCTTTGGGCGCGTTAAGAAACCATTGATAACTGAAGAACTCTAAATATTTATCCTCTAGTTACTGCCATTTTTATAACAATCACATTGTTTTTGCGATACTCCTCACGCGGCTGTCCTTAAATGCTGAACAATCTGTCGTGGTTTTCTGAGATGTCTAATGGTGCTTACTATTGCAAGGTTGAGCAAGCGCAGTATCACCATCTGGGCTACGATGGAGGGTACCCTGACTACCGACTCTTGCTTTGCTACTCACGACACATTGTCATGTGTGCACAATCATTTCTTGCAGCACTCATAAAGCCCTGGTTGTGAATTTGATATCTTGGTGGGTTTAAAGTCGTGAAAATAGCCGACGACTTTATTATTCTTCCTATACAGCCTACGCTAACACTCTGGATACCGATATGATGTTGGCCCGTGAGCTCAGATTTGATTGCACGATAAAGAACCCTATGTAGCCAGAATTTTTGAAGCCCTCCACCAAGGGGTCTTTCATACTGATATGGTGGTTTTGTGACGTTAAACCCCACATATCAGTCAGGTGGGTAAAAATAATAGGAGCAAAGATAACTGACCAATTTCAATGAACATTTGAGATTGAAACGCTGTAGGGAATTTGACATTCGTACTTGAGAAGTTGATCGCAGAATAGAACAGACGAAAGGCGAGGAAATTGTTGGCTCCTTTCTCTTTGTTTCACATAAAAGAAAAAACCCGACATACAATCAAAATAAAACACACATAAGAGATATTACGTTTCCTAATGTGGCGAACGTACTTGTGAGTCAACCGATCAGGTGCAACACGGTGGCACTGACCACTAAGTTCTGCTTCTTGAACTCGCAGTCAGGAGCACATGGTGTCTAGGTAGCCTATGTACTGGGCTAGTCATGGTAACATCATACTGAGGTTGGTGCTTGCAAGACGTAAGTCAGGTGGATAATATATTGGCAGTTTTTTTCTATCAAGCCTGTCATATATTGTATATTTTATTTATTTATTGAAATTTACTGTCAATTTGAGAGTGTATATAACAGGTGAACAATCTAGCAGTGATAAAGTACAGCAAAAAGGGATAAGTACAACAAATATAACAACAAACAAAAAACGAAGCGCATACGAGCACATTTTTCCAAACTACAAACATATCAGTACTTTGCTTGAGTAAAAAAAAGGACTACAAGCGCAACACCGTATAAAGTTTGCGTGGCTAAGGAGTCGCATTCTAGACGTTTTGAGAAAGTAGCTAAGGATGCGCTACTCGTAATGGAGGGGGACAGGTTATTTCCTTCTCTGATAGCAAAAGGAAAGAACGAGAACTTGAAATTATCTGTGTCACATTTGTAAGGCGCAAAGGTATGAGAGTGAGTGTGGCGGGTAGTTCTAGCTGCGGATAGCTTTATGTGGCGGGACTTGTCTAGGTTTGATTGATTGTGCAATACCTAATATATTAGCTTTAAACGTGCCAATTTCACCCATTTTTTAATGGTTAGTAATCCAGCCTCCTTGAGCAATTCTGTAGGCGAATCTGTCCAATCAAATTTGTTGAAAATGATTCTAAGTGTTTTTTTTTTGAACACCTCTGAGCTTGCTGGTAAGATTTTTGTGTGCGTGCGTGCGTGTGTGTGGGAGCGGGGACGAGGCAGCGTTTGCGTACTTCAGGATGGGGCGTATTTTGTCTGGTAGTGGTTGCTGCAATCGCCGTTTTGTAAATAACAATCTCTTTAGTGCGGATGTTGTGAAGTAATAAATATGAGCGCCCCATCGTTGGTCATGTGCCAAAATTACACCTAGATATTTATTTTTGACGAGTTTAGAAAGAGAAGCTGAAATAATGGCGTAATCAAAATCGGATGAATGCTTTTTTAGTTATGAATAACTAGAAAAAATGTGTGTTATTGCGGCAGCCAGCGTGCCTTTTTATGTATACATAATGTCAATTGGTCATGAACTCCTGGTCATGAACGTATGTATATAAAGAACGTAAGGAGGCAGTCATGTCCGCACCATAGGCCTTTCGTTTATAGACTTGGTTTTCGCTGTAAATACGCATGCTAGGTAGAAGCAATTTCCTATTGTAATTCATCGCTTGCTGATTTAAGCATGTCAAAAGCCTTATTTCAACACAACGCGGCATGGGAACGTGGTGATATCTTAATACGTGTCGTTTACTTCGAATGCTGGAAAAGCGCTGGATTTGTGAGTGAGACGTGAATTTGTGACATGGGGTTGACCATCGAAGCGCATGCACACTAGAGCGATGAGTATAAATGATAGTTTATGACTAAATATTGAGTGAAAATCTCGAACTATACGCTACCAATACGTGTTAGAAGATTAGTTATTGATAGTGTGGCATATAGAGCATTAATTTGAAATCAAAATAATTACAATCTGTTAACAATAAACTACAAGTTCGCTACTTTTCATAGCAGTAAAAGCATGTACGAGCATTACCAATAGTATAGAAGTCAATGTTCATAACATTCAGAATACCCTGCTGAAAATTTTCCCTCTCAACCTGCAATGCCATGCCATCTATCGATTATGCGTCTTCCTATACAGTCTCTTTAAACTGTCATGTCTAGCAGATAATATTGAAATTAATCATTTTTTAGGTCAGTCAATCATGACCTAGCAGAAATTCGGTAGTTCTTCAGTTATATTTTTTTATTTAGTACCTGCTCTGCGTACGCTGCGAACCTCGTACAGACGAGAATGTCTAATCACGTGTGACTGAAGCATTTACACAGTTTTACAAACTGGTCCACTAGCTGGGTAGCACAGGGGATTTCCCTTGCGTCTTTTCTGGACGCAAACTTCTATCATCATCATCGTCTTCTACGTTGTTCCTCTGTTGCTGTAACATCCGCCATGGCTAACACAGAATCTGAGGGATTGGCTAAAAATGCAGCATGACAACTAGAACCTTTCAGTTGTTGCAAATACAGGCACTGCGGGATTGATAAACAAACTGTTGCACGTTTGATTAGATGTCGTTTATTTGAAGACGAAGGAAGTAACAGTGAATCGAAATTTGAAATTATATATATAAATAATATATATATATATATATATATATATATATATATATATATATATATATATATATATATATATATATATATATATAGGCAGGCATGGTGGTTGAGTGGCCATAGCGTTGCATATAGTCCAGTAGATCCTACGTGAGTGGTCACAACGTGCTTTGTTTCGACGTTTCGGCCTAGAGTCTGGCCTTCATCAGGATTAAAGGTAGAGTTTGTTGGTGCTCAGCTTTATACGCTCTCAAATCAGAGGCAAATGAAAGAGGAGAAAGACAGAAAAAAAGAAAAAAAAGAAAAAAACAAGAACAAAGAAAAAGGAAAGAAAGAAAGAATATAAGGTGGACTCCCCTCAGGTGCCCCCCTTCCACTCTTCCTTCCACTTCCCCCTTCATCTCTCTCCCCTTTCTCCCCTTCACCTTTTGATGTCAGTGGTCTGTATATGCTTCCTTTCACTAACGCATTCTTCATGACGAGACGGCGCCTCCTGGCACTGGCGGTCCGGTGTGGGGCAAAAAAGAGCTTTCTTAGGAAGTTCTAAGCCTTTTAACTACTCGGAGCCCTGTCAACAATTCGTCGTAGAAAGAGGGGCACCGCGTATTGGGGCAGAGGCTGGTAATCGGGCATTTTAGGAAGTTCTAAGCCTTTAATTACTCGGGGTCCCGTCAACATTTCGTCGTAAAAAGAGGGGTTCCGCGTATTGCGGCAGAGGCTGGTAAGCAGGCGCAATGCGAATTCCTTGCCCGCTTCTGGATTACGCGTGCAGTGGGGGCCTCCCGGCTGTGCACAGCGTTGATGTTGGGCATGTAATGCACGGCACAATTGATTGGGTAGTAAAATAAAACAGAAAACAGACGACAGCTGCACTTAGGAAGAGTAGTTACACTTGGAATAGTTTTTGAGTTGTCCAGTGCCCTTAGCAGCTGCAGTGCCGTGAACTCCGTAACTATTTTCATTTATGCCGTTATTATTTTCTAATGCTTTAATTGCTGCAAGTGTTCCAGGATTCTCATTTATTCCTCTACCGAAGGTGTTAAATCGGTGGATAAGGTATGACTCTCGTTATTCACGTTCTCAATTTGATTTAAGTCCCGTCTCTAAGAGCGTTACTGATAGTTTGTCGAATGCATGGTCGGGAAGATTGAGATGTTTTGATAGAGGTAAACTTGGGGTTGATTTCGCATGGGTTCTGTGATTATTGAAGCGAATCCCAAATGGTTTTTCTGTTTGTCCGGTGTACTGCATTCCACACACGGTGCATTCGAGTAGGTATACCACATTAGAGGCATCGCATGTTAGGTTTCCTCGTATGTTAATCGAAAACTTGGATTGTGTGCTGGTTGCTTTGTGTGTTTCTCGCATCACCTCACATACAAGACATCGTGGCTTTAAACAAGGTCGGCATGAATTATTGGGGGGTTATATGTTAATTTGAGAGTGGACAAGTGTGTCTTTGAGGTTACGTGGTCGTCGGTAAACGACGCCTGGAGCAGGTGGAAATGCGCGTTTCAGACGCTCACTTTGTTCCAGAATGTTGTAATGTCGTTTAAGGATTTCTTTTACATTGGGGAAGTTTGTGCTGTAAGTCAAGCAGAAGTTTGTTCGTTGTGGCTCTTCTTGTGGTGGTCGCTTCATAAGTCTTCACGCTTTGGTTTTCTCGCTTTTTGAACAGCGTCATTAATTACATGTGGGGGGTATTTTTGTTTCTCAAGCATAAGTTTTAGCCTCTGTGAGCTCGTGTCAAAGTCAGCGTCTTTAGAGCAGATTCACTTAAACCGGTGAGCCTGGCTCTATGGAATACTGTTTTTACAGTGGCGTGGGTGATCGCTTTGGTAATGGAGGTATTGTTGTCGATTCGTTGGTTTGCGATATAGGGTTGTGGAGAGCTTCTCTTCTTCTATCGTTATGGTAAGATCAAGAAAATTTACGGTTACTTGCGAGTATGTGTGTGTGAAGTGTATGTTCGGATGTACAGCATTGTAAGTGTCGATAAAGCTGAGAAGTTCGTCCTCGCTGTGGGTCCAAATAAGAAAGATGTCGTCTATGTATATTCTGTATAACATTTGTTTCAAGGAACTTTGTGCAAGAAATTCAAATTCTAACTTTCTCATAAATATGTTGGCAATATTAGGTGCCATTTCGGTGACCATAGCGGTCCCGCTCATTTGTCGAAAATACTCTTGGTCAAACTCGAATGAATTTAAATCGAGGACCATCCTCGTCAAAGTTGCGATGGCAGAGAAATCTGGGGTGTTAGATTGTCTATGGTTTGTGTACATGTTTTGTAATGCAGCTATGCTGTCATCGTGAGGAATATTTGTATACAATGAAGAGACATCAAGAGTAACCAAGTACGAGTTTTTCGGCACACACATACCTGCAATGTCTCGAAGAAAATGTGTGGCGTCTTTTATGTACGACGCGAGGGTGCGTGGAATGTGGCTTATTAGTTTGTCCACGTACCCTGATATGGGTTCAGTTATTGTACCGATGCCTGATATGATTGGTCGACCTGGGTTACCGGGTTTATGAGTTTTTGGGAGGATGTAAAGCGACCTGGACGAGGGTATGCTGCTCACATCAGTTAGTGGTTAGTGTTGGTTATTTTGTCTGCCTCCAACAGTTTCTTTAGTTCTGTTGATACGATACGTTTGTATTCGTATGTCGGATCACCTGGGAAGCGTTCGTAAAATCTTGAGTCGTCTAGTTAGCGGTATGCTTCTTGTAAGTAGTTGTTTGTATTAAGGACTAAAGTTGCTCCTCCTCTGTTAGCGGGTTTATTGTTACGTCTGTCCTAGATGCCAAATTTCTCATACTTATTGTAACAGATTTTGTCAAGTTTTCTCGGTTTCCTTTCAGTCTGTGGTATTCGTGTACTATATCTTTCTGTACTGTGGTGATATAAAGGTCCAAGCACTTGTCTCAATTACTGTTCGGTGTCCAATCATTTGATATACGACGGTGAATTGTTTTCGTGGCTAGAAAGCCTGTCCAAGAAATATTCGCGCAACCTTAAGCTTCGAGCGAAGTTGTCGAGGTCTCGGAGCAAGCAGAATTGATCGAAAAGTTTTGTGGTCGGGCAGAAGCTTACTCCCTTAGATAGCAGTTTTTCTTCGTTAGGTGACCAGCTCGTGTCCGATAAGTTTACAACCACAGTGTCACAGGGTGTGTTCCGAGATGGGTGCTCGTTTGTAACCTTAGTGGTTTCCTGTGTGGTGGTGTTGTAGTGATAAGGAACTATATCAGGGAACGCGGGTTTGGGCACATGGTCTCTTTTGAGTTTATAAATTTTTGTAATCATGAGGGCTTGGTATTTATTCTGTTCAAATTCTGTTAATCAGGTGATTTCTTCGTTCGATAAAGTTTTGTAGCGGAGAATGGTGTTGGTCATAGCGACCAGTTTTTTTACCTGCTTATCACTGTGAATAAAAGCGATATCTGTTAATTTAAGAGATGCCTCAAGGAGGGAATTTTTCTATGTTATTTGGTCGTGTTCATCTAGATTTGTAGCGGCTGGTGTGAGGGAGATTGTCATACCCTTGGGGGCTATTCTAGCACGTAGGTACACTTGCAATGTTGATTTATGCATTTCATGTCTAATTCGTTTGTCAGCAAGTTTTCGTACTTTAAGGAAAGTGGCACTGCAACTGGGAAGCGATGAGCTGGACTTACATTTCAGAAGTCAATCTTCTTTTGGGGGCGGGGATGGCACTGATGAGGTGCGCAGGTTGTAGTTATGTCCGGCAGGCCTTCGTCGTTGTAGGAAGGATTTAGGCGTTGGGCTCCCGGCGAACATGTTCGTAGGCAGTTCCGGGGTCCGCAATAGGGGGACGCGGTTTCGTAGTTCGGCAGGCTTCTCTTTGAGGAGTGGTGTAGTGGTGCTGTCGTGTAGTGCTTTTGGTCTTGACGTCCAATATGGAGGGAGGCGTGTTGGCTGTTCAGCAGACTTCACCCCTAGTTGAGGTGCGCTGTTGATGATGGTGAGGGGGTGCTTGTGGCTCGCGGGAGTCACAGTTTCGCCGCTTTGTCGCTTTGATCGCTGCTTTGAACGCTTTGATCGCTCGTGTCGCTTTGATTACCGAAACCCTTAAAAGTGCACTCGGTCGTGGGGACTTCGAAGCTACCACGGGGTGGTCGACTCAACCAGCAGCTCTCGTCAATATCCGTTCAACACAACAAGACACCCAGGACAAGAACTCTGCATATCAACATACACGAGGAGCCCCACACCAGGAGCCACACCCACCCAACTTCACAGATGAGTTCCCGACGATCGGCGAAACTGTGACTCCCGAAAGCCACAAGCAGCTCCTCACCATCATCAACAGCGCACCACTACTAGCGGGGAAGTCTGCTGAACAGCCAACACATGTCCCTCCATATCGGATGTCGAGACCAAAAGCACTACATGACAGCACCACTACACCACTCCTCAAAGGGAAGCCTGCCAAACTACGAAACCGCGTCCCCCTATTGCGGACCGCGGAACTGCCTACGAAGATGTTCACCGGCAGTCCAACGCCGAAATCCTTCCTACAACGACGAAGGCCTGCCGGACATAACTACAACCTGCGCACCTCATCAGTGCCATCCCCGCACCCAAAAGAAGATTGGCTTCTGAAATGTAAGTCCAGCTCATCGCTTCCCAGTTGCAGTGCCACTTTCCTTAAAGTACGAAAACTTGCTGACAAACGAATGAGACATGAAATGCATAAATCAACAATACAAGTGTACCTTCGTGCCAGAATAGCCTCCAAGGGTATGACACTCTCCCTCACACCAGCCGCTACAAATCTAGATGAACACGACTAAATAACATGAAAAAATGTCCTCCTTGAGGCATCTCTTCAATTAACAGAAATCGCTCTTATTCACAGTGATAAGCAGGTAAAGAAACTGGTCGCTATGACCAACACCATTCTCTGCCACAACACTTTATCGAACGAAGAAATCACCCGATAAACAGAATTCGAACAGAATAAATACCAAGACCTCATGACCACAAAAATTCATAAACTCAAAAGAGACCATGTGCCCAAACCCGCGTTCCCTGATATAGTTCCTTATCACTACAACACCACCACCCAGGAAACCACTAACGGTACAACCGAGCACCCATCTCGGAACACACCCTGTGACAGTGTGGTTGTAAACTTATTGGACACGAGCTTTTCACCTGACGAAGAAAAACTGCTATCTAAGGGACAAAGCTTCTGCGCGACCACAAAATTTTTCGTTGAATTCCTCTTGCTCCGAGACCTCGACAAATTCGCTCGAAGCTTAAAGATGCGCGAATATTTCTTGGACAGGCCTTCTAACCACGAAACAATTCACCATCGTAAGTCAAATGATTGGACACCGAACAGTAATCGAGACAAGTGCTTGGACCTTTATATCACCGCAGTACAGAAAGATATGGTACACAAATACCACAGACAGAAAGTGAACCAAGAAAACTTGACAAAAATCAGAAAAAATAAGTATGAGAAATTTGGCGTCTCGGACAGACATAACAATAAAACCCGCTGACAAAGGAGGAGCAATTGTAGTCCTTAATACAACCAACTACTTACAAGAAGCATGCCGCCAACTAGACGACTCAAGATTTTACGAACGCCTCCCAGGTGATCCGACGGACGAATACAAACGTATCGTATCAACAGAACTAAAGAAACTGTTGGAGGCAGAAAAGATAACCAACACTGACCACAAACTGATGCGAGCAGAATACCCTCGTCCAGGTCGCTTCTACATCCTCCCAAAAATTCATAAACCCGGTAACCCAGGTCGACCAATCATATCAGGCATCGGTACAATAATTGAACCCATATCAGGGTACGTGGAAAAACTAATAAGCGACATTCCATGCACCCTCGCGTCGTACATAAATGACACCACACACTTTCTTCGAGACATTGCAGGTATGTGTGTGCCAAAAAATTCGTACTTGGTTACTCTTGATGTCTCTTCATTGTATACAAATATTGCTCACGATGACGGCATAGCTGCATTACAAAACATGTACACAAACCATAGACAATCTAACACCCCAGATTTCTCTGCCATCGCAACTTTAACGAGGATGGTCCTCGAAATAAATTCATTCGAGTTTAACCAAGAGTATTTTCGACAAATAAGCGGGACCGCTATGGGCACCAAAATTGCACCTAATTATGCCAACATATTTATGGGAAAGCTAGAATCTGAATTTCTAGCACAAAGTTTCTTGAAACCAATGTTATACAGAAGATACATAGACGACATCTTTCTTATTTAGACCCACAGCGAGGACAAACTTTTCAGCTTTATCGACACTTACAATGCTGTACATCTGAACATACACTTCAAACACACATACTCGCAAGTAACCGTAAAAATTTCTTGATGTTACCATAACGCTAGAAGAAGAGAAGCTCTCTACAACCCTATATCGCAAACCAACGGATCGACAACAATACCTCCATTACCAAAGCGATCACCCACGCCACTGTAAAAACAGTATTCCATACAGCCAGGCTCACTGGTTTAAGCGAATCTGCTCTAGAGACGCTGACTTTGACTCGAGCTCACTGAGGCTAAAACTTATGCTCGAGAAACAAAAATACACCCCACATGTAATTAATGACGCTGTTCAAAAAGCGAGAAAACTAAAGCGTGAAGACTTACTTATGAAGCGACCACCACAAGAAGACCCACAACAAAAACACCTCTGCTTGACTTACAGCACAAGCTTCCCCAACGTAAACAAAATCCTTAAACGACATTACAACATTCTGGACCAAAGTGAACCTCTGAAACGCGCATTTCCATCCGCTCCAGGCGTCGTTTACCGACGACCACGTAACCTCAAAGACACACTTGTCCCCTCTCAAATTAACACATCACCCCCCAATAATTCATGCCGACCTTGTTTAAAGCAACGATGTCTTCCATGTAAGGCGATGCGAGAAACACACAAAGCAACCAGCACACAATCCAAGTTTTCGATTAACATACGAGGAAACCTGACATGCGATTCCTCTAATGTGGTATACCTACTCGAATGCACCGTGTGTTGTATGCAGTACATCGGACAAACAGAAACACCATTTAGGATTCGCTTCAATAATCACAGAGCTCATGCGAAATCAGTCCCAAGTCTGACTCTATCAAAACATCTCAATCTTCCCGACCATGCATTCGACAAACTATCAGTAACGCCCTTAGAGACGGGATTTAAATCAAATCGAGAACGTGAACAACGAGAGTCCTACCTTATCCACTGATTTACCACCCTAGATAGAGGAATAAATGAGAATCCTGGAACACTTGCACCAATTAAAGCATTAGAAAAAAATAACAGCAATAATGAAACTAGTTACTGAGTTCACGGCACTGCAGCTGCGAAGGGCCCTGGACAACTCAAAACGATTCCAAGTGTAACTTCTCTTCCTAAGTGCAGCTGTCGTCTGTTTTCTGTTTTATTTACTTCCCAATCAATTGTGCCATGCATGACATGCCCAACAGCAACCCTGTGCACAGCCGGGAGGCCCCCACTGCACGCGTAATCCAGAAGCGGGCAAGGAATTCGCATTGCGCCCGCTTACCAGCCTCTGCCGCAATACGCGCAACCCCTCTTTCTACGACGATATGTTGATGGGACCCCGAGTAGTTAAAGGTTTAAAACTTCCTAAAATGCCCGCTTACCAGCCTCTGCCCCAATACGTGGTACCCCTCTTTCTTCGACGAAATGTTGACAGGGCTCCGAGTAGTTTAGGGCTTAGAACTTTTTTAGAAAGCTCTTTTTTTTGCCCCAAACCGAACCGCCAGTGCCAGGAGGCGCCGTCTGGTCGGGAAGAATGGGTTAGTGAAAGGAAGCATACACAGACCATTCACATCAGAAAGGTGAAGGGGGAAAGGGGAGAGAGATGAAGGGGGAAGTGGAAGGGGGGCACCCGAGGGGAGTCCACCTTATATTCTTTTATTTCTCTTTTTTTCTTTTTTTCTTTTCTGTCTTTTTTTCTTTTTTCTGTCTTTCTCCTCTTTTCTTTCCCTCTGATTTGAGATTGTATAAAGCTGAGCACCAACAAACGGTACCTTTAATCCTGATGGAGGCCAGACTCTAGGCCGAAACGTCGAAATATTCCAAGTTGTGACCGCTCACGGAGGATCTACTGGAATATATATATATATATATATTATATATATATATATATAGTCAGCTCACAGCTGGTTATTTTTTCATCCACTTTTCTTTCTTCTTATTTACATTCCACTCGTTCTAATAACTTCCCCTGTACATTCCTTGGCATTACTGTCTGTTAGATCTCATTAATATTGTGTTAAAACACGGAAAAACGAGCCCTTAGGTATACACTTCTTTCCCATATATATATATATATATATATATATATATATATATATATATATATTATATATATATATATATATCTTGACTTTTTTCTATACAGCAACGTAAATATATCATAATAAGTCCAGCAAATGCTTTCATCCAACTTAGATCAGGTGTTGTAAAATTTTGTTTGAATAAAACAAGCAGGAATTGAAATAAGTTAACCAAAACTTTTCAAAAGAACTATTTATCACTTCAACATTAAAAATCACAAAAATTTAAAGTTGTATTTACTTCGTTTTCTGAAGATAACTACAAACGGCATCAAAATCGTCCCTGCGACTCAAGCCCAGATCCGTAGCACCAAAAGAAAGTATGTCCTCACTTAAGGAGTACAGCCCATGGCTAGCGAACGTGATAAGGAGTAGTCTTTTGAGCAACCTGAAGCGTCGAAATGACAACCAGTAGCGTTCTATTGCTTTATTTTAAACAAACAATGCATGCGGGTTATATCACCAGACCACCTTGTGTGAATGTATTATTAACGGGGGTACACGACATCGCAATCTAGTTATTATGACATTCTATTGTCTTATTGGCACCAATGAGTTTATGACGGAAGCTTTAAATGACTGTGTTCTGTACATGAACTTGCTAATTATATTGCGTCTGCATGAAGCGAAAGTGATGCAAATCTTGTTGCAGTTGTATAGGCCACTACAGAAAGGACCTAAACTATAAGACTATTAATTGCCACTCGGACTATTGAGTCGGCCTTTTCATTTAATTCTAATACCAATGACCAGGTACCCGGAAAAATTTTAGGAACTTCAGCTGTAAAGGAACTAGTGTGAAGAATGTTTCAAGGCAATTTATTTTTGTGAAGCAGCGAGTGACATGCACACTCACTAGGAGTCATATATTATTATTGCTAAGCCAGTGTCTTCTATCACCGTGCTCAGGTAGGTAGTTTGTTTTCTTTGCTATAAAAGTTTTAAGTGGGTCAATGTGGTATCATAAAGTCCTATCAAAATAGTTTATATAAGAAATAACGTAAAATCAACGAGAAGTACAAAATGTATTGCATCGAAAAAAATTGTTGAATTTACTAGTTACTCTTGATTGAGAAGTGTCGGCAGCATTTTTCTTTTTCGATTCTCGGGCGGCTGTTGTGGTCATGCGCCTCTCAAAACCTCAAAAGCAGCTCTTGCCATTTCAACGAAATACTTTGACCCTGAAAGTATAGAATGCCTAACTGCATGCATTGACCATCGTGCCAGAATTGTAGCGTTTACCCTCTATCAGTCGTTTTACTCGAAACTTGAATAATGTTTTATAAGACCACTCAATTATTGGCCAATGCCCCACAGTGGGTTTGATTCACAAGTGAAGGCCAAAAAGAACAAGAACCAGACGCACGAAAAAGAAGCAGAAGAAGAACGAGCCTCCATGATGTCGCAGCGCTCTAGCTCCGATCTTCCCCAGCCAACGTCCACTTTGGCGAACATGGTGAAAGGTTCCACCAAAAGTGTGCCTCCCTCCAACAGTGCGGACATGTGCCGACTGCCGGGCAGTGTGGGTTCCGCCAGTGCGGCGTCGCGGTTCCTCACCACGCCGAGGCTGCAGGACGGCTACATGACGCCATCAGAGACCCAGGTGGAGAGCAGGTCTGCGTTCGGCCACGGACGATTCCAGAAGACGATGCTCCTCTGTGCACAGGTGCGTGCTAACAAATATATTTCACAATGAATTCATAATGTGCTACCATTCTGCAAATCCTGTCTTCCCTAATTTATTTTTTTATTGTTTGGTAGCATTCGCTCCCAATGTGTTTCACGTCCAGATCGGCTGAAATATTTTCCTGGGAATTTTTTTGAGCGAGGTGTTATTTTTGAGTCTGCTTTGCCTGCCCGATCCGTCCAGAATTGCAAAACATTTATAGGCAGGTTAGAGTTGGCGACTCTAGGCAAGTTTTTTTCTATAACATTAAAGTAAATTTGAGTGCAGCCAGATTTTTATATTTTGAAAAACGGCTGCCCCAGCTCACAATCAGGCTATCTACGTACAGTATCTCAAGCGTTAATGTAGAACTGCTGCTTTAAAAGGCAATCAGGCAATCAAGCAAAGGATGTTGGCATGTTTGCGTCCTGCACTGCAATATGATAATTATTAAGTAACGTGATCTTGCCAAAATTCCAACAACTCGTTCGAAAACTGAATTCCGAAGCTGCTTCCGAAGTGAATTCGTTTTCGACAAACATGTCTCTGAAACAAAATTGAGTACATGGGGACAACCAAGAAAAAAAATCACGTGACAAATTACGTAAAGGAATTCCAAAAGTTCCCAGTACGCTATTCTATGTATATATATGAAGCGTGTCCTGCAAACTTTTGACACACACTGTAAAAGTCATAAACAAGGCAAATATTCGAAAACATGGTTGTTTTTTTTCGCATAACTAGAGACTACGGCGCGCATTCTGCGTGGTTCTGGAATCAGCTGAACTCAATAAAGTGTCCCAAACAGCCCTGAGGCCTAAATTAGGTGTGCTGTTGAGCCTGAGACTACAATGAACATATGACTGCGATTTTTAAAAATGGAGCCCTGGTAGCTGAGCTATGCAACGTTGAATATATACTTGTGGCCGTCACTCACTTTTCTAGCTCTCTCCTGCGCATTTCTCTTTTTCTTGGCTCGTCACACCTCCTAAGCGACTGTTCATTTTCGCAATGCAACGAAAAGAACCAAGTGCGCCTACTACTCGCGAGCAGCAAACAGGCTTCTCTTGCTGCTCACATAAGCATGTTATACCAAGCTCTCTTAGGGTTAATAGAAGCACACTGCAAGCTAGGTGTCCACTAGGCCACAAATATTAGTAATACATTTTGTCAAATTGGGAAGCGCCCACTGAGCCAGTGTTCAGCACATTGCAGATAACCAATGTACCACTACACATCTGTAGGCCATTATGGGCACTTCGTTGTTGTTGTGGCTGAGGACGATAAAATATTATGGCGTTGCACCTTTTGCCTGATGGGAAGCTTCACAGGAGACGCTAGTTCAACTGGAGGTGATAACGCATATGTTTAGCAAGCAGTGAAAAAGACAGGTTAAACACGAGAAAGCGCACCGAGTGCGCTTTTCTGTATTTTTCGTGTATTTTTTACTGCTTCGATCACCTGTCTTCTCCACATAAACGCCATAAACGCCAAGCTCAGCTATGCAACAGCAAGGCCGACAGCAAATGGTATGATGTGCTAGTTGCACAATTCAGATTGTATGACGCCTGAGTATTATTTGGCTCGGCTACAAACCTATACACACGAGTCGACGCCATTTCTCGTGCGGCATGACGCCTGTACAGGGTCTTTTTGGAAACCAGTGTGATGCTCTAGCGCACCTCTGCAGTGGAATGCTCTGCTATCAGAAGAAGGCGTGGGCTGAAGTCCCATTCGATCGTAGATATGTTGTTCGCACTTCGCATAATAGAAGTTATGAACACGAACCATGGCAGCAGAGAACGACGTCATTGCTATTTTGATTTAATACCAGATGTCGCATTAAAACAACTATTGCTCATTTGTAACACATCCTGTCCTTAAAATGTAGAAGCATGGAACCGAAGCAGTTTCTTCTTTTCGGTATATCAATGCGAGATAGGCTGGCAAGTGTAGTGGTCGGCGTTCTGAGAGAAATATACGAGGTTAATGGGTATGCTGTCACCGTCGGGTATCAGGCATTTTCTTTAAAAAGGCTCTGTTTTGTATCTTTGACCCTAAGTAATCAGGTATCTAATCGTACCCTGGTGACAATATTGAACGCTCATCCCTACTGATGCAATATTCAATATGTATCAAACTAGCATTACAGAAGAAACATGATACTTCTCAAGTCAGGTGCCCCAGGCACTGCACCAGGTGGCCAGCACTCGTTTTCGAAAAGGGGGAAGTGTGAAATAAAAAAAAAATCAGACGCTGCGCACAATCAGTGAGAGTTTGTTCCACTTATCATGCGCCGTCTCTCCGAAGGTGGGTGCTCCATAGAATCAATGAAAACCTTCGTGTGTATACACCAGCAATCATTTCACTTCTGATAAACGCAGCTGGCAACTATGCTCGCCTACTCCTACAGCTTCACACTACTATTCATCGATCTTGAGCCAGTAGAGCACTGGTGCGCGCCTCCACAGCAGTTCGCACTCTATCCGAGCAGATGTGGAAGGACATCGCCAGCCCACGCGACTCTAACGGGGACTTCAAGCAGTGCGAGCGCTACGAGCCGCTCGATGCGCCAGCTTCGCCCCTAGCAGCATCCACGTCGCAGGCTGGCGCCCCCACGACCCCGAATCTGGAAGCCAGCACCCAGCCACCTATAACAATGGACAGAACCAACTCCAGTGAGGTCCGCTGCGAGAGCTTCGTCTATAAACCTGATACGCCTGGCAGAAACGCCATCGCTCTCTGGAACCTGGTCTGCGACAGGTCGTGGTACGAGGGGCTTCTGAAAGCAGCATACACTGGAGGTGAGCTACAATTTCAATGCGTTGGCTACTTTTGGATGTCCAGATGACGCGGTCGAAATGGGAAAACGTATGAATATTAAATAGGAAATCGTAGATGCCTCACAAGACACCAAAAGTAACCGTCAAGGTACACGGCGTCAACACGAGTGATGTCAAAAGTAGTCATGTGATAAAGCCACGACATAGCGTCATCATGACATCAGATATCACCGCAACCTGACATAATGCCTTCATCTTGACACCACATCAAAACGTTATCGCGTAACTTCGTCGCTTGGTGAAATATAGGCTGCAGGTACCACACAGCCATGCGATGTGCAAAAACATTGCAACGCCTCCAATCGCACAAGTCATGCCGAACCACTTTCGTAGTGATTAGCTTCTGTGGAAGGTGGGTACCGATGTATTACATTGATAAGAAAGCTGTAGACGATGAAAATCATGAATGTGCACTAGAAGTTGTCTTTCACCACTGTATGAGAGGCTGGGTGCTTTGTTTAAAGAATTAGGTCAATAAGCCAGTTGAGCTATTTATCATAATAACCAGGCAGCGCAAACAAAATAGCGATGGTAGAAGCGGGACACAAGAGTGCCTCTTCGCGTGCCATTTCATCTGGGTCCCGTTTCTTTTTGCTGCAACGTTAACGAATCAAAATAAATTATTCCTGACGTTCAGCGTTTCAACAACAATGAACAATTTTCAGAGACGCTGTAGTGGAGGGGCCCCGAGAATTTCACCATCTGGCACCTTTTAACATGCACTTAATCATAAGCTCATGGCCCCACCGCGGTGGTCTAGTGGTTATGGCACTAGACTGCTCACCTGAAAGGCGTGGGAACGAGTCCCGGCTGTGGCAGCCACATTTTTGATGGAGGCGAAAAGGGTGTAGACCAGTGTGCTCAGATTTAGGTGCACGTTCAAGAACCCCATGTGGTCGAAATTTTTGGAGCCCTCCACTACGGCGTCTCTCGTAATCTTGTGGTGGTTTTACGACGTTAATCGCTACATATCACTGTATCAACATGAGCCCATGTGCCTGAAGCATTTTCGAATCCAACTGCCAAGGTACTGTAGTGAATCAATACGAGCTACTTTGCCTATTGAGCCTCCTTGCAGTTCATTCAGGTCGAATCCGCCACACATACATAAAGGTCACTGTGATTAAGAACACCCCATCGACAGTGATTTCATTGCTGATTAGTTCGATAGGCGGGAGTTGAAGCGACGTATTGAATGCATAGCTGCACGCCCGGTATTCCGTTTCAAACAGACAATGTTGCTTGGTCGACCAAACTTGTTGCAATTGAGGTCTGTGCTGGGAAGATTATGCTAAATGCTTTTCAATAGAAATGAATGGAGTAAAAGCAAAAAATCTTCCATTTTTTCTGCGTTGTATGCACGTCACCTCAAAACATGTTAGAGCAAGTATGTGCTCATCGTCTTTTGATTCGCTGCGCACAAAAGTTTTGGAAGCAAAACAAGCTTATGGTAGAACTAATAAATGTCACCGAGCACCGTCCGAGTAAATAGTGATGGCAGTTCCCTATAGTGATCGATTATCGAAGTCATATAAAAAGAGTGAGGAGGGATGCCAACAAAAAAAGAAGGTTCTTCTAAAAGAAGCCTGATATTTTACTGGTTGTGCGGAAGTTTTACCCGGTGCACAGAAAGTCGGCCAGTGTTGAATATTCATTGATTTCCCAATTACTCCTGTTTACAGAATGAGTTTACCATAGGAGACAAGAAGAGAGCAGAGTGAATTAGAGAACAAACGGAATTTAAGGATATCATAGTTGAAATCAAGACGAGGAAATGGACATGGGCCGGGCATGTAGCGCGTAGACAAGATAACCGCTGGTCAGTAAGGTACCTGGATTCCCAGAGATTGCAAGCGCGTTAGGGGGAGACAGAAGGTTAGGTGGGCAAATGAGGTTAAGAAGTTTGTGGGTATAAATTGGCAGCAGAAAGCACAGGACCGAATTAACTGGCGGAAAATGGGAGAAGCCTTTGTCCTGCAGTGGACGCGGTAAGGCTGATGATGATGATGATGACGGTATGAGAAGTAATTTTATACGAGTTCACCTTTTTGAACTTCTTCGCCAACCTAACCGTCGCCATTCTTCATCATGGCCACTGTTCTTCACGAGCCACCACTTTCCCGAGGCCTAAAGGTCACCTGTTTTTTCAGTTGATTATCAGTAAATTACACTTTTCGTTTTAAAACCTGTACACCAATTCTAGTCCGACACGGTAGCCTGGTAGTCGGTGGAACTTGACGTGCACCCCACAGTTTGTCTGCTCGATTACGTGATCAACAAGGCAGAAACTTCGGGGCTCTTGATTGGCTGTGAATAAGTGTGTGTGCTATCAACGTTAAAGTATATTGCTTACGAAGGCAAGCATTCCCGAGAGCGTAGGGTGCTACGTCTAGTCTTTAGTAGCAATGGGTTTCTTGATACACTTCGGCACAAATGAGCATACGCTGCCACATTATGCACATCACTGCACGTACAATATTCTTGTGAATGCGTGCCTCTGTATCTTTTTTATTTGACGCTTCTAGTACTCAAATGCAGCCTTTCTTTCATTACTAATCAATAAGTAAATCAGTCACTGTCGTTATTGGAAGTAGTCCATAACTATACTTTTATCTGGTAAATTGGTGAAGCGTATGCATTAAAAGGTTGTTATGAATATTCTGGTAGTCAATGAATAATTTCTGCTGGATTTTTCTTGCTTGATTTTGTGAATGAAAAATGAGTTTGGGCAAAAGAAGCATGGTGCTAGTTTAATGAGAGGTGCTGTGCGTACTCGCCTTGCAGACTTTTTGTCTAAAGTTATTTTCAGTAAAAAATCAAGTAACTGTTGTCTTAGTGAGGCCTTCACCAAAGATAGAGGAGTTCGCACTAGAAGAAAAGGCGAATTTGTGTTTTTTTGTTAGCATTTTCATTGTTTGAATGAGTTTCTTCCCATATTATAAAAGATGAACACATATAGTGCCACGTAAAGTAACACACAGTGAAGACTTGAATATTTTAAAGTTGTGGTACACATTTCACCATTACAAAGCAAATTTGACATACATCAATGTTTAGAGAAAGGAGCACTGTATATTTGACAATAGGAGAAAGTACTGTCAGTAGTGCTCCTTGCGAAGGAACGTGCAATATTGCAACATGTTGGTCTGAAACAACATGGCGAAAGATCAATTCATCCTAACTTATTTCGTCTTTGCAGCGAGTGTCTTGGCCATACCGTGCGTAGGCCTAGCATCGGACAAGTTAGGCCGCCGCCCTGTACTCCTCTGGGCTTCAAGCTTAGTGGTATTGTCGGGTTTGGCTACCTGCGTGGCGCGCTCCTTCGTGGTCTACGCTCTCCTGCGATGCTTATCGTTCGGCTGCCTGCAGCGCCATAGAAGTGATCTCGTTATTCTACTCTTCGAAAAGGCACGCAGCCAGGACCCAGGGCGCACCTACTGTGCCCTAGCCATATGCTGGCCTACTGTACTCGCGCCATATACGTCGCTGCACTCCGCTGCCTTGATAAAGGTACTTGTTCCAACGCGATAGGCTTAAAACGTTTGTTTAGTAGAAATTACAATTCCGTTTAGTATGAATTACAATTGCACCTTCAGCATGCGTATACCGTGTATGCAGTAATCCAACACGCCAAACATTACACCACACCCACATGCGTTTTTCTTGCGCACCAGCACTAACAATATGCCCCACCGCGGTGGTCTAGTGGCCAAAGTACTCGACTGCTGACCCACAGGTTGCGGGATCGAATCCCGGCTGCAGCGGCTGCGTTTTCGGTGGAGGCGAAAATGCCGTAAGCCCGTGTGCTCAGATTTGGGTGCACGTTAAAGAACCCAAGGTGATTCAAATTTCCGGAGCCCTCCATTACGGCGTCTCTCATAATCTTATAGCGGTTTTGGAACGTCAAACCCCAGATATTGTAACGGGGAAGATTTATTCACCGAAAGCTGGTCTTGCTAACGGCTTAGAGAGCATACAGTCAAGCAGGCCAACGGGAGAAGCTCGAGAGTTCAACCCACAACAACCACATTGTCGTCTTCTTCATTGGGTTGCCAATCCAGCTGTGTCGGTGGCGACAGTTCCTACACGTAATCATCACCCCGGCCCGTTAAGGCACCGTCCGGTGCCTGTTAAATGAGTGATATCAGCGTTGTAGAGCTTGAGACGAGAAACGTGGGCCTTACGTTTCCGTTCTGGGTGCAGCAGCTGATGAGTTTGTGGTAGAGGCCAATCTCGTAGGTCATAGGTATGACCTGACAAATGACTCGGTAGGGCTCCCGTGTACTTGCGATAGTAGTTTCTCTGCAAAGGCCAACGTCGTGCGAGATGGGTTGCCACAGGAGAACAAGAGATCCCGCAGAAAAAAACGGCATCTCTATGTCGATGGTCATAAAGGGACTTCTGTGCTGTATGCGACGACGATAACCGAGCACGCGATACCGCGCGTGCCGTCAGGGCCCGGGTGATCCATCCCTGAGCTTATGAGTGGAGGATGGGTGGTCTGATGAAAGCAGTGGGGTCGAAGGGCAGTAAGGGATGACGTCCGAAGAGTAGATAAAAAGGGGAGTAGAGCCGCTGTTTTATGACGTGACGAGTTATAGGCGCATGTTACAAACGGAAGGGCTATGTCCCAATCAGTGTGGTCGGTAGATACTACATGGCAAGCAGGTCTGTCAATGGTGCGGTTTAGGCGCTCCGTTAAGGCCGTTAGTCTGATAGTGGTAAGATGTGATGAAGTTGTGATGGGTAGCACAAGATCGGAGTAGATCATCAACCACACGAGGTAGAAAGTAGCGACCACGGTCTGTGAGCAGGTGAGACGGAGCACCATGCTGGAGAATATTGTCGT